>OY811978.1:7655396-7767503 GCA_963681505.1 Eunapius fragilis | reverse complement strand
CAACACTCTCCCAAAGCTGACCTTTGCTGACAGCAAACGATTTGACGCCCTCATTCGTGACATCATACCCAACGTTCCCTTTACTGATGTGCAGTATCCATCTCTGGAGGCTGCTCTGAGAGACGCCTTTAGGGACAACAACTTGGTTGTCATCGAGTCCCAGGTAAGGCTGTTCATTGATACGCATGTACAGGGATATATGTGTAGGTAAGAGAATGTGTGTGTGTGTGTGTTGTGTGTTGTGTGTGTGTGTGTTGTGTGTTGTGTGTGTGTGTGTTGTGTGTTGTGTGTGTGTGTGTTGTGTTGTGTGTGTGTTGTGTGTGTGTGTTGTGTGTGTTGTGTGTGTGTGTGTTGTGTGTGTGTGTGTTGTGTGTTGTGTGTGTGTGTGTTGTGTGAGTGTTTGTGGTGTGCGCGCATGTGTACATGTGTGTGTGTGTGTTGTGTGAGTGTTTGTGTGTGCGCGCATGTGTACATGTGTGTGTGTGTGTTGTGATTAAATGGTATTTATATACGCAGTTGTGCATAACTTGCCTTTTCAGATACGCAAGGCTCTGGAACTGTATGAACAGTTGAGGCAGAGGATGGGTGTGGTCGTTGTGGGTCCCTCTGGGTCTGGCAAGAGCACTCTGTGGAAGATGCTCAAGACGGCCATGAACAAGAACGGCCAGCCTGTGAAGAGCTATACCATGAACCCTAAAGCCATGCCAAGATCACAGGTGTGTGTGTGTGTGTGTGTGTGTGTGTGTGTGTGTGTGTGTGTGTGTGTGTTTGTGTGTGTATGTGTCCAGAGGAGGGTGGGTAAGCAAAAGATAAATGAAATATGTACTATAATTACATATGCGCATGCATGAAGATTTTACTTATCATTAATACTACATTGTATATGAATGCTCCTTTGCTGGATTGACTTAGTATTGAATACCGTGCTAACCATGCATCACGCTTCCATTCCTCCATACATCTGCTAGTTAATTAACTAGTTAACTAGTTTGCCCATAATTAACTAGTTAACTAGTTCGCCCATAAGGGGGATCAGGCCACAACCAGTCAGGCATATGACAGGGGGTTGCAGGCCCCACCTGTCGAGCCAGACTGGGACCAACCTTTAGTGCAAGCAGATGTGCCATTACCATGAAGGGATCATGGAGAGAAGGGTTAGCTCTCTACTGCTGAACTGGCTTGGGACCAAGGGGTAATGCTGAGTCATCCGTTGGGGTGTGACCACATTGTCTCGCCACCATGTGGGTCAAGTAAGCTTTGGTAGTTGTTCAGGGTAGAAGCCTGAAGGGGGTGCCACCTGCCAATGGTGTATGACAGGGAAAATCAGTGTACAAAGGTACACATCAACGCTCAGGTGGTGGTGGAGTGGGTGAGTCAGCAAAATTTTCAGGTGTTCTGAAGGTTGCCTTCCCAAGAACAATCTTTACATAAGTACCTGGAACCATGACCTGGAGACAATCTGATTTGGGGGTTTAGTTGGGAGGGATCACACTAAACCCTAGACAAAGCTTCTTTACAACACTATATATGTTTTTCCCATGCCTTAACTGGGTAATGGAAACTTTGTTTGGTAATTCCATTTGCCTAAACAAACCACTTATATGTGCAGGTGTACATGTATGTGTGCAACTGGTAGAAAGGATGCTGTACATGTAAGTGTGGGAGTATGGTGTAGTGCTGGTGGGGTGTGTGTGTGGATGGAGTGTGCAGGTAAGAGGGAACACACAGTTATTCGGGTTGCATTGTCCAGTTGCTTGGACACATTGACGTGGACACTCGTGAGTGGACGGATGGAGTCTTGACAGCCAGTGCCCGCCAGGTTGTCAAAGAGCCAATCGAGGTCCAGTCATGGATCGTCTGCGACGGGGATATTGATCCAGAGTGGGTGGAGTCTCTTAATTCTGTTCTGGATGATAACAGGTTTGTTATGCTCCCTACAGTATTGGGTATTGGGGTATTGTGTGTTGTGTATACTGTACATGTACATGTACATCCTGTTGTGTGTTCATTGGATGTATGCATGTATGTACATTGGGTGTTACTGGGTGCATGTGGGGTATGTGTTTACATGTACATCTATGTGCGTGTAATCATATTTTTGGCATTAATCTCCTTTCATCCATTTGACCTTTTGTGTTGCACTTACACACACATAGCTGCTCTTTCTTACATTCCACATTGCCACCTCTCTCCTGTCTGTACTTCGACCCATTACCCCTGCCCACTTCTATTTAGAACACCTCATTCATAGCATCGGCTTCCCTCCTCAGGTTGCTGACAATGCCTTCAGGAGAGAGAATTCAGTTTGGTCCCAATGTGAACTTTCTTTTTGAGTCACATGACTTGTCTTGTGCCTCTCCTGCAACAATTTCTCGAATGGGCATGATCTTCCTCAGGTAATTGTACTAGTGTGTGTGTGTGTGTGTGTGTGTGTGTGTGTGTGTGTGTGTGTGTGTGTGTGTGTGTGTGTGTTGTGTGTGTGCATGTGTGTTGTGTGTGTGTGTGTGGTGTGTGTGCGTGCGCACATGTGTGTTGTGTGTGCATACATTGCACGCTGCTGACAGCATCCTTCCTCCACCCCCCGCACTTGTGCACATGATGCACATGCACATACAACAACCCATACACATGTACACATGTACACATGTACAGTGATGAAGATACAGACATTAAAGCCCTGGTCAGTTCCTGGATGAAGGGACTCTCAGGAAACAGCACCCAACTCCAGCAGTGGATAGAAGACTGCTTCTACCAGGCACTGGACTGGGTCATAGCTGCAGATGACTTTGTGGTGGACACAACACTGGTGGGTGTTGCTATGAATGGCCTCTCCCATTTGGTGGGCATAACATGCAAGTCAGAGTTCACCTGTGCCCTGATGAGGGGCCTTGGTGCTAATCTGGGAGTGACTACGAGGGAGACATTTGCAAAGGAGGTGAGTGACACTCTGCTGGTTGATGTATAGGATAACCAGCATCAGTTATGGGATAACTACTCACTCACTCACTCACTCACTCACTCACTCACTCACTCACTCCACTCCACTCCACTCCACTCCACCCCACCCCACCCCACTCCACCCCACCCCACCCCACACCACCCACTCCACCCCACCCCACCCCACCTCACCCCACCCCACCCCACCCCACACCACCCACTCCACCCCACCCCACCCCACCCCACCCCACCCCACCCCACCCCACCCCACCCCACCCCACTCCACTCACTCCACTCCACTGCACTTGGTTCCCCAGGTGTTCCACTGGTGCCATGAGATTCCTCCAGACCACAAGAGGTTGCTAAGCACTTACTACAATGCTCAGACAGAGAAGCTGGCCACATACCAGTTAGAGGTGAGGATGTGAGTGCATTCCTCCAGTAGGTGAGGGGGTGGGAAGGAAGGATAAAAAGGAGGGTGGAAAGAAGGGAGAGAAGAACAGGAGACACTGGAGGTTGTACATGTTCTAATCTGATCATTTTATATCCAACAAGTATCAAACTTAAAAATTAAAAAAACATTTTGCACCATACAAACAGCACCTGGATAGTGTGGGAATGGTATGCTCTCAAAGGGGAGGAAATTTATTATGATGAATGTGTATATAAGTGTAGTTCTTACTTACATTGATTACCAGACCTGCTGTGATTGGTAAACCAAAATGCCCACCTCTATGATACAATCTCACCTAGGTGCCTGAGGAAATTGATGTGGCTAACCTCAGGAGTGGCAATTTACCAGTAGTGCTGACACCTGACATCAAAAGAAGCATTGATCTGTTCTTGCCATGGTTACGCAGTGACAACAAGCACCCATTCATTGTGGTTGGCCCAGAGGGGTGTGGAAAGGAGTAAGTGGGCTCCTAGCTCCCCTTATTAAGATGGGCAGTATTGTGTAAGGATGTTAAGCACTACTGCATGGTTAGTAACTACATGTAAGGGGCTACACTAAAAGGGTACCATTCTTGCTTTAAGATACAAGGCAGGGTTTCATCTGGGGAGGGGGGGGGGGGGGGGGGGGGGGGGGGGGCCTATGCCCCCTTGCCATTATATTGCCTTCCCCCCCCCCCCCCCCCCCCCCCCCCTCTGAAACCCTGCAAGCTGTTGGTGTCTGGGAGGGCAGGTGAACAGCTGCAGCCTGTCTGTTACATGGCATTTATGGTAATATTTTAGAGGAGGTTTGTGCCATAGACAGGGCTGCCTGGCTCCAACGTGTGCTAGAGGTTGTGCCATAGACAGGGCTGCCTGGCTCCAACGTGTGCTGTGATTATATGTAATGGCTGAAGGCAATGGCATCTTTAGCTGAAGGTCACGTTTGAGTTCATCCCCAAAATGATATGTACATGTTTATATTGTAATCATAGCACATAGCACATAGTTCCCTTACAGCTATCTCTTCACACCTCTCCTTCCCTCTTTCGATTCACACACACACACACACACACACACACACTACACACACTACACACACACACATGTATACACACACACAACAGGCTCCTCCTCTCCCACAGCTTCGAGCAGCTTCGCTCCACCCAGGTGGCTACCGTCCACTGCAGTGCCCAGACCGTTGCCTCACACATCCTTCAGAAGCTCTCCCAGGCCTGCCTGGTGATCTCCTCCAACACAGGCCGAGTGTACCGTCCCAAGGACTGCGAGAGGCTCATCCTATACCTGAAGGACCTCAACCTGCCCAAGCCAGACAAGTGGGGCACCAGCCAACTGATTGCTTTCCTCCAACAGGTCTGGTGTAGGGTGTAGGTGGGGGGGGGGGGGGGGGGGGGGGAAATGAAAAAAAAAATCAAGGAAAGGAGGGTGAAAAGAAGTGGAGGGTGATAGGGAGACACCTGGGGTTGCAGAAAGCTGTAGCCCACACTGGAGCTCATGGAACCTTTAACCTTATAACGGATTGTTTTCCATATTCTAGGCACTCACATACAATGGCTTTTACGACAGCAATCTTGAATGGGTTGGACTTGAAGGAATTCAGATTGTTGCATCGATGAACCCTGCCTCTACCATTGGCAGACACCAGCTGTCCACACGGTTTACCTCAGTTGTCAGAATATGCTACATTGGGTTAGTAAAGCTTCAGTGTACATGTACACAGAATATGCTACATTGGGTTAGTAAAGCTTCAGTGTACATGTACACAGAATATGCTACATTGGGTTAGTAAAGCTTCAATGTACACGTACAGATGAAGTATTTGGTGCCACTACTGTCAGCAGAGGCTTGCCAACATCGTCTTTCTCTTGCTCCCTAGGTATCCAGATGTTGAGCAACTTCAGACTGTGTATAGCACCTACCTTAAGCCTGTTCTCCACCTAACCATGGCCTCACACCCTGTATGGGGATCCACTGCCAAGGTTCATGCCCTGGCGGCTTCAATGATCCAAGTGTATGAACAGGTGAGAGCATGTGTGATGCGTTGTACATACAGGTACATGTATGCGTACTGGTACAGCTTTCTATAATCAGCCTAGAACGTGAATTGCTTGTTAATAGTTTGCTTGAAATTATGCAGCCATCACATCATAACATGAACACCCATCACAACTTCACATCTTAACACGACCCACATCACCTTAACATGTTTACCATCACATCATAACATGAACACCCACCACAACTTCACATCATAACATGAACACCCACCACAACTTCACATCATAACATGAACACCCACCACAACTTCACATCATAACATGAACACCCACCACAACTTCACATCATAACATGAACACCCACCACAACTTCACATCATAACATGAACACCCACCACAACTTCACATCATAACATGAACACCCACCACTACTTCACATCATAACATGAACACCCACCACAACTTCACATCATAACATGAACACCCACCACAACTTCACATCATAACATGAACACCCACCACAACTTCACATCATAACATGAACACCCACCACAACTTCACATCATAACATGAACACCCACCACAACTTCACATCATAACATGAACACCCACCACAACTTCACATCATAACATGAACACCCACCACAACTTCACATCATAACATGAACACCCACCACAACTTCACATCTTAACACGACCTGCATCGCCTTAACATCCCATCACATCTTAACATGAGCACCCGTCACAGCCTAACATATTCACTCGTCACATCTTTAAGGTGCGGAAGCAGTTCACGGTCGATGACTTCTCTCACTACATCTTCACACCACGTGACCTCACTTCCTGGGTCCTCGGATTACTGAGGTATCCAACAGCTCAGGATACTGGATCGTCTCCTAACCTTCTACTGGAAGTGTGGGCGTACGAAGCTAGAAGGGTGTTCCGTGATCGGTTGGTGGGTGAGAAGGCTGTGGCTGAATTTGACGCCATCCTAGGCTCTGTGCTGAGGTCCAACTGGTCGTTTGATGCAGCAGCGCTGGATGCAGATGGAGGGATCTTCTTTGTAACCTGGGGGTCCTCACAGAGCAGCAAAGTGGGAGGACCATTTGGAAAGCCCCTTGGCAGGTTGTCAGCAAATGACCTACATGAGGTGGTGGCCAAGGCAGTTGTGGCTTATGGTTAGTTGTTGGCCCAACTTGTTGTCATCTCTGCATCCTGGCATAAGTCTTTGTTGTGTTGTATACGTCATATGCATGTGTGTGTGTGTGTGTGTGTGTGTGTGTGTGTGTGTGTGTGTGTGTGTGTGTGTGTGTGATGTTTGTGCATGTTGCATGTGTGCATATGCATGGTGTGTGTATGTGTGTGTGTGTGTGTGTGATGTTTGTGCATGTGGTGCATTTGCATGTGTGCATATGCATGGTGTGTGTGTGTGTGTGTGTGTGTGTGTGTGTGTGTGTGTGTGTGTGTGCATGTAATGCTCAGATATGCTTAGTGTAAACTGCTACCATCCCTGTGCGCACAACTCACACGATTGGCCTGTGTTATATATCTGACTGCGTACGCAGGACGTGAGCATCATGAACTGGACATACTCCTCTTCCACGAGTTCCTTGACCACATTAGCAGGGTCGAGAGGGTCCTGACAACCCCGGGGGGCTCCCTGCTCCTCAGTGGGAGGAGTGGAGTGGGCAGACGTACCACCGTCTCCCTGGTGGCCTATATGCACCAGGTGGAGATGTTCACTCCACATGTGTCTCGCACCTACTCCATAAAGCACTTCAAGGCTGACTTGAAGACGGTGAGCGCATTGGCATAAATATGTGCATGTGGTAGAGTACCAGCGCACGAGGGATGTCTCTACGAGTATGTGTGTGTGTGTGTGTGTTTGTGTGTGCGTGTGTGTGCATGCGAACGTGTGTGTGTGTTTGTGTGTGCGTATGTGTGCATGCGAACGTGTGTGTGTGCACGCGTGTGTATGTGTATGTATGTGTGTGTATGTGAGCCTAACAACAAAGCCATAATCCGTTACCCTTTAGGTGATGCAGCAAACAGGAATCGAGGGAAAGGAACTGATTCTCCTAATTGAAGACCACCAGCTCACAGACGCCACGTTCCTGGAGCTCATCAACAGCCTCCTCAGCGCGGGGGAAGTGCCCGGCCTGTACACCACCGAAGAGCTGGAACCCCTCCTCGCCCCGCTGAGGGACCCCATGTCCCAGGAGGGCCACAGGGGGACGCCGTACTCCTACTTCTCGTCGCGGGTCAAGGCGCGCCTCCACGTCGTGCTGATCATGGACTCGCTGGCCGAGAACTTCAGCGCCAACTGCCAGGCCAATCCTGCCCTCTACACCCACTGCTCCTTCCAGTCCATGGAAGGTTGGTCGGAGCGCAGCATGCTCCAGATACCGCAGCTGGTCCTGACGGGCGCCGTGGGTAACAAGGCCCTTAGGAGGGCGGACCTCTTGCAGCAGCAGAGGCCCATGACGGGGGGGGAGGACCTCGCCAGGGCCTTCCTGCACGTCCACGCGTCCTGCGTCCCCGGCGCCACCCCGCGGCAGTACATGACCCTCCTGCACACGTACCAGCTGGTCTACTCCTCCAAGAAGCAAGGGGTCCTGAAGCGGCAGGCCCACCTCCAGGCGGGGGTCTCGAAGCTGAACGAGGCCACAACCCTGGTGGATGAGCTCAAGAGGAAGGCGGCCGAGCAGCGCGCCGTCCTGGCCGAGAAGCAGGCCGAAGCAGACACTGCCCTCAAGCAGATAACAGCCAGCATGCAGAGCGCCAGCGAGCAGAAGAGCGAGATAGAGGCCGTCAAGCAGCAGCAGTCGGAGGAGCAGGCCAAGTTGGAGAAGCGCAAGAAGGCCATCCTCATTGAGCTCTCGGAGATCGAACCCCTCATCCAGGAGGCCATGAAGGCGGTCGGGAACATAAAGCCGGAGACTCTCTCGGAGATCAGGGCACTCCGTGCTCCTCCCGACGTCATCAGGGACATCCTTGAAGGTGTCCTTAGGATCATGGGTGTTTACGACACCTCCTGGGGCAGCATGCGTAACTTCTTGGCTCGCAGAGGCATCAAGGAGGAGATCCAGAGCTTCGACGCCAGGAAGATCAACCCGACCATCAGGGAGAGCGTGAACGAACTGCTGCAAAAGAACGCTAAGTCCTTTGACCCCGCCGTGGCGAAGCGCGCCAGTCAGGCCGCCCTCCCGCTGGCCTCGTGGGTAAAGGCCAACATACAGTACTCGTACGTGTTGGAGAGGATACAGCCACTCGAGGCCGAGCAGTCGCAGCTCCAGGAGAACCTGGACAGGTCCAACGCCAAGCTGGAGAAGCTGGGCAGGCAGCTCGACGTCTTGGAGAAGAGGGTGTCGGAGATGAGGGACACCTTTGAGAAGCGCACGACGGAGGCGGCGAGGGTGAGGATCGAAGTGGAGAAGGAGGAGGAAACCATCACCGCAGCCCAAAACCTGATCGGGAAGCTGGAAGGGGAGCACAAGCGTTGGTCCAGTCAGGTCGGAGAACTGGCCCAGGAGATGGAGCTGCTCCCGAAGAGGTCTCTCGTTGCAGCCGGCTTCATCACGTACCTCAGCAAGGCCCCAGAGGACGAGCGCCGGCTCAAGCTGGGCGAGTGGTTGGACAGGGTTGGGTTGGACCCCCAGACGTTCAGCATCCGACGCTTCCTGAGCACGGAGAGCGAGCAGCTGATATGGAAAGGGGAAGGGCTGCCGTCCGACGACCTGAGCATGGAGAACGCCCTCGTGATCCTGCACAGCCGGCAGTGCCCCTTGCTGATCGACCCCTCCCAACGGGCCACGGAGTGGCTCAAGGTCCACCTCAAGGACGCCCGCCTGGAGGTGATCAACCAGCAAGACTCCAACTTCACCACCGCCCTCGAGCTCGCCGTCAGGTTTGGCAAGACCCTCATCATCCAGGAGGTGGACGGCGTGGAGCCTCTCCTCTACCCCCTCCTGCGCAAGGACCTCACCAGTCAGGGCCCAAGGTCGGTCGTCCAGCTAGGGGAGAAGTCGGTCGAGTACAACGAGAGCTTCCGGCTCTTCCTCTCGATGAGGAACCCGCAGCCCGAGATACCCCCCGACGCGGCCAGCATCATCACCAGGGTCAACTTCACCACCACGAGGGCGGGGCTAACGGCGCAGCTGCTGGCTAGCACGCTGCAGAGCGAGAAGCCCGAGCTGGAGGAGAGGAAGGCCCAGCTGCTCAAGTCGGAGGAGGACCTGAAGGTCCAGCTGGCATCGCTGGAGGAGTCCCTCCTGCAGGAGCTGGCCATGGCGGAGGGGAACGTCCTCGAGAACAAGGCCCTCCTGGAGTCCCTGAACCAGACAAAGGCGAAGAGCACCACCATCAGTGCCTCGCTGGGGGAGTCCGTGCAGCTGCAGAGGGCCCTAGACCAGGAGAGGGACAGCTACCTCCCGCTGGCCAACTACGGCAGCACCCTCTTCTTCGTGATTGGCGACCTGAGCAAGATCAACAACATGTACCGCTTCAGCCTCTCCTCCTTCCTCCGCCTGTTCCTCAGGGCCCTGCAGAACAGGCAGGACGCCGGGAACACGGAGCTGAGGATCAGGACCCTGATGGGGACGCTCCAGCTCCTGGCCTACGAGCACGTCTGCCGCTCCCTCTTCAAGGCGGACCGCCTCATGTTTGCCATGCACCTGGTCCACGTGATGCACCCGCAGCTGTTCCAGCCCAACGAGTGGGAGCTCTTCACGGGACAGGTGGTGGCCGACAAGCAGGAGCGGGCCAAGCAGACCAAGGACAGCGGCGTGCCGACCTGGTGCGACCAGGAGAGAGCCCAGGCCGTCCTCCAGATACGGTCCTGCTTCCCCACCCTCTACACCAACCTGGAATTCAACAGCGGCGACACTTGGAAGGTGTTTGCGAGGAGCTCCGAGTGTGAGCGCGAGTTCCCGCCTGGTGTCGTGAAGAAGATAACCCCGTTCCAGGAAGTCCTCGTCATCCAGGCGGTGCGACCCGACCGCCTCCAGACTGCTATGGAACACTTTGCCATGCGCGCCCTGAGCCTGAAGGAGCTATCGCCCGCCACACTTAACCTGAAAAAGCTCTACCAGTCGGAGACCTCCTCAACGGAACCCGTGTTGATAATAATATCTCCGGGCGTCGACCCATCCCAGGAGCTCCAGGAGCTTGCAGAGGGCACGGTGGGAGGGGACCGCTACCACCAGGTGGCCATGGGTCAGGGACAGGCGGACGTTGCCCTCCAGCTGCTGAGGGAGTCGGCCATCAAAGGGGACTGGCTCTGCCTCAAGAACCTCCACCTCGTGACCGCCTGGCTGCCCGTGTTGGAGAAGGAGCTCAATTCTCTTGAGCCTTCAAAGGACTTTCGCCTCTGGCTCACAACGGAGCTCCACCCCAAGTTTCCTGCCATCCTCCTTCAGTCGAGCATGAAGGTGACCTACGAAGCGCCCCCGGGCATTAAAAGGAACCTCGAGCGGACGTACGACATGTGGAGCCCAGACCTCATCTCCCAAGGGAATGTGGTGGTAAGGTCCCAGGCCCTCTTTGGCCTGGCCTGGTTCCATGCCGTGGTGCAGGAACGGCGCTGTTACATCCCGCAGGGGTGGTCCAAGTTCTATGAATTCACTCAGGCCGACCTGAGGGTTGCTCAGAGCATCGTAGACAGGCTGCTGTCAAAGGGTGGCAAGCCGCAGTGGGAGTTCATGTGTGGCCTGATGGAGTCCGCAGTGTACGGAGGTCGTGTGGACAACAACTTTGACGGCAGGGTTCTTGCCTCATACCTGAAGCAGTACTTCAACGACTCTGTAATGTCTGGTCAGGTACGTATCCAGTACTGTAAATGGGGATGGAAGCTTGGACAAACATTGTTTTTTTTTGGAAGAAATTATGCCATTTAACGTAGCATAAAATAAACTTTGTCCATTTGTACATAACCTTGCTGCACATTTTTGGATACTATCTAAAACTTTTGTTAGCCTTGTTATTGAAACCCCAATCCTTTTAATCAGATCTCTAAGCTATTGTATGTTGTTATTGGGGGGAGTGGCCTCATCTCTTGCATGTCTGTCATCCTCCACAGGTGGGGAGCCGTCAGGGCACCCTCCCGTGTGGGCCCGTCCCTGCTTCCCTCAGGATACAGGACTACCAGGCCCTCATTGCCTCTCTGCCTGACACCGACCGTCCTGCCTTCTTCGGGCTCCCAGCTAACATTGACCGCTCCAGCCAGAGGACCGTCAGCTCCCACGTCATCGCCGAGCTTAAGGTCCTCATGCGGTCCCAAGGGTCTGGGGACAAGTTTGATAGGGAGGCGTGGCTGCAGGAGCTGGCCCCGCTGCTTAACTTGTGGAAGCGTCTTAATCAGGTAATTAATAATAATAACCTTTTAATGATTTTTAAATATATAGTTGGCTGGCCTGCTATGTGTTTTGTAGTGTCGCAAAACCAGACCTACTTCATTATTGAAAAACTCAACAATACAGTGGACCAGGGACCTGATCTCCTGGTCCCCAGTCCATTGTACAATATATGGATCATTGAGTTTTTCAATAACGAAGTAGGTCTATGCATGTACATATGCACAATGCCCACATCACACAATACACATACACACACACACTCACACACACATGCACACCCCCATAGGGTTCAGAGCTTATCAACAAGAAATTGACCCTACCTGCCAATAAGGTTGAATCTCCCATCGTCGAGTTCATAGCTCTGGAGCGCTACAATGCAATCAACCTGATCCAAGTGGTCCACACCAGCCTCGCAGCACTCAACAAGGTGTTGAAAGGTTCCTCCCTCCTCACTCCATCTGTGCAGAAACTGGCTGCGTCCCTGTTAAGACATGAGGTAAGTTAAAGTCTCTCCCATCTCCACACCCCACCCCCCCACACCCCACCCTCTCATCCCGAGCCACAGGTACCTGAGTGTGTATTTCTTATGGCCAAAGCATGGCAACTCTGTTAGTAAAATTTAACTGTGTGTGGCACAGTTGGGCAATGTATATGTACACACACAGAACGCATGGGTATAACCTCTGGAGGGTCATGGGTATGACCTCTGGAGGGTCATGGGTATGACCTCTGGAGGGTCATGGGTATGACCTCTGGAGGGTCATGGGTATGACCTCTGGAGGGTCATGGGTATGACCTCTGGAGGGTCATGGGTATGACCTCTGGAGGGTCATGGGTATGACCTCTGGAGGGTCATGGGTATGACCTCTGGAGGGTCATGGGTATGACCTCTGGAGGGTCATGGGTATGACCTCTGGAGGGTCATGGGTATGACCTCTGGAGGGTCATGGGTATGACCTCTGGAGGGTCATGGGTATGACCTCTGGAGGGTCATGGGTATGACCTCTGGAGGGTCATGGGTATGACCTCTGGAGGGTCATGGGTATAACCTCTGGAGGGTCATGCTTGTGTGCCACTGTCATATCATCATCTTCCCTTGTCTCTTAAAATTTTATTTGATTTGGAAGTGGCTTATGGTTAATTTTGTGTATTCAAGGTACCAAGCAAGTGGAGCTCTCTCTGGGAGGGCCCTGAAGACCCGCCCATCTACCTCCGTTCCCTGGTAGCAAGGGCCCTGGCCCTAGGGGTGTGGGATGAGAAGAGCCAGAATGGCTCCCTCCTGAAAGAGGGGATGCTTGACCTGTCAGAGCTGTTCCATCCTGATACCTTCCTCAACGCTCTCAGACAGCTCACTGCTCGGTGTGTGTGTGTGTGTGTGTGTGTGTGTGTGTGTGTGTGTGTGTGTGTGTGTGTGTGTGTGTGGGTGTGGGTGTGAGGGCGTGTGTGGGTGGCATGTGTGTGCCATGTGAGGGTGTAAAAAAAATCTGGCCATTGAGAAAGAAGGAAAAAGCATTTGTAGGGGAAAAGGGCTTAAATATCTTGTTGCTCAGTACTTTCACTTTCATTCTCCCCTAGCGTCATGAAGTGCAGCATGGACAGCCTCAAGTTTGCCTGCTCCTGGAAGCCTGACGGTGTTCCTTCTGCCAAGATATCAGTACAGGTAGCCATGTATTAAGGTTAAACAAGAACGCACCCACCCTCTTCAAGTGTTATGAGTATGTACTCTCATATGTGCTCACATAACACACCCACCTCTTCAGTGTTATGAGTATGTACTCTCATATGTGCTCACATAACACACCCACCCTTTTCAGTGTTATGAGTATGTGCTTAACACACCCACTCTCTTCAGTGTTATGAGTAGTTAATAATTTGAATTTATAATAGTAATAATGAAATTATACAGGTACAGAATACATTAGAAAACACAGGCTGCATTAAGATACACAAGTGTGAAAACCTATACTAGTACTAAGAATTCATTGCCTGAGCCATCATTACAGCCTGCACACCTTGCTAGCCTTACAAGAGTTATGCTATAACACACCCACCCTCTTCATTGTTATGAGTTATGTGTTCACATAACACGTACCTGTGTGTATACGTTTATATTGACATGCATTGTGCTCATAATATTTACGTTGAGCTGTGCTTTATTTGGAACAGGCATGTGCATACATATGCTCACCCACAACTATGTATGTTGACCACACTGCATGTTCCTTAACCATTCTTTGCATATCTCACCTAATGTTTACTCACAGGTTGTAGGTATTCAACTTGAAGGTTGTACATTTAATGGGACACGTCTCATTGAGAACACACGTGACACTAGCAGCGTTTCCACTGTACCCCCGTGTGCTATTGCCTGGATACCAAAAGAGGCTCCACCTCCTTACCCTGAAAGCGAATCCATATCTCTGCCACTTTATTATAGTGCTGAAAGGGAAAAACTTGTCATCTGTCTTGACATGCCATGTCAGGGAGACAAGGTGCAGTGGATTCAGTGTGGAGCAGCTATGTTCCTCAAAGAACATTGAAATCGTCATTGCTTCCTTGGGTGGGGAGGGGGTGTGTGCTGGAGAGTTTACACTGGCATATTGATGAAGCTATCATATCAATGACTGATGCAGTTGTGATTTAGCTTGTACATGTAGTTCTGTTATACATATTACTTTGTATTTGTATGTTAATGTTTGGCTCCCATTAATTGGACAATACCATTTGCCACTGTACTTCTTTTTTGCATTGTATTGCAAGTTGAACATGTTTGACAGGAGCAAGACATAGATGAATGTGTGCTAACCTGAACAAGAGAAGTTAAGTGAAAATTAGGGGTAGATAAGATAGGGAGGGGTATGAAAGAAATCGTACTGATCAAAGAAGAACTGATGGGATTTTATATGATCCCACCCCGTTTTCTCTCCCTTCACGTCATTTATCACCCAGTACAGTTTAGGCCTAACTAAGCTTTCATATTCTGGAATAACAGATCAAATATTTGTGATTATCAACTTACAAGTGAAAAACAAGCCCATGTAGGTACTGTTTTGAATCCAGCCAAAGGCGCTTTTCATACCATGGCAATTGATGCGTGTACAGTGACCCTTGAAGGGAACCTGCTAAATTTGTCTATCTACGAAGGGGGAAGGGAATGGCATCAATTTTTAGACAAATTAATACACGGCAGTCGGATAATTATAACGCATGCAGTTTATCGATCGATTCGATGAATTTGACAAGCTCATCGATAATCTCCCGCTTGATGAAAGTAGGCAAACTAGGCTGTGTTATATTAGGCCTACGCTTCACTGTAATCTGCATGCCCTGTAGTTCGTTGCGTTTATCCTGGTTCATATTACTGATCTCTGATCAAAGGGTTCCCTGGAAATGATGCACATGACTTGTTTTCAAGGCCCGTTTAGTCAAGCGGGTTTTATTTCGTTTTAAAGGTGTTAGCAACTAACTTCGCTGGTACCACCTAAAGGAAGGTAAGTATTTTGTATTGTATTTCTACGCATGATTAGGCCGCCCGTGTATTTGGTTGCGTACTTTCTAGACTTGCTGTGCGCATTGCCTTTGGGCAATGCAAGCGATCGCGAGATTCAAGCTTATGCGTTTTCTGTGATAAATGCAATATAATGATTTACTTTTTTACTCACGAAACCTTTGCAATCCATGAACTAGAGATTATTTTTAGACACGTTCGATCTACCGGCAATGATCCTAGACTTGTTACATCTGTGAGTAGTCATTTGTAATGCTGCTTCCGCTTTCTTCTAAAAGCAAACCTTCATCTTCCAGTACCAAAACAATAGCACTCCGAATAACATCGTCCTCAAAATTAACCGCCGGAGTAGTTTACGGAAATCGAAACGAGCATGAAATCCTTAATTTCCCACAATGGTGTATAGAGAGCTCACAGTGAAAAATTGCGTGGAAATCATTGTGTAATTGAACAGAAAATCTCGCACAAATCACATGCTCTATTGAATTTTGTGTGATTTCTGTTCATTCACGCAATGATTTCTAAACTTGATGATTCGACGTTTTTTTCCCTGTGCGCGAGGACATGTACTTGCAAATTTATTTAGCCGGAAGTTACCCCCCACATTCGTAGTTTACGTTTTTCCCCCAACCGCAGCAACGCTCTTGCAACTCGCGGCGTTATGAACACGCAGAGGAATGAAATGTGAGTATGCATGCGTATTATGGCTGATTTTAAAGATGTAAATCATGCATGTTCATGACACTAACTAGCGACAGAACTGCTTTTAGCCGGTTCGATCCAGTGTCGCGTTCTACCTGTCCACTTAAACTTAAAGCGCTTGCAAAGGAGCGCCGGACAACAGAGACCTAGCGATATACGAGATAATTCCGTGCAGGGGCGGCGAAGATTGGGGGGGGGGGGGGGGGGGGGGGCTCTAAAAAGGCATGAATTTCAATGGGGGCATTTGTTCACCGTTCGTCCGCCGGGGGGGGGTAAGGGGCCGGGATTAAGAAACTCCCCAGACCCAGAAAGCCGGTGTATTATTGCATTACAATCTATCTGCATTTGGCATGCAACTACTGAACAATCAATCGGGACAGTTAGCCGTCTGCAACACTACCGACTTCTCGATGACGCCATGCAGGCTAACCGGCCTTCGCTTCAAATTGCAACCACGCAGAGCATATAGGCGTCCTGCTCATTATTTCCACGGGGGGGAAACCGGGAAGCTTTTGATGCCCTAATTATGAAAACTCATACAGACGCACGATTCAAGAAACAGCACTATGAAATTAATTAGTTGGGGGGGGGGGGGGGGGGAATGCCCCCCATCGAGCGGTCGCCTATGGCGACAGATCAAAACTTTTCTGGATGTCGCTAACGATAACGTTATATACGCGAGCGATCTCGCGGGCGAGGAATAACGATTCTGCTGTACCGGTTGTTGTTTGGTTAAGAGGGGCTGAGCCCCCCCCTATGTCATTATTGGGAGGGCTCGAAAGCCCCTTACGCCGCCACTGATTCGGCAGATTGGTCGCGACGTAAACGCCATCACTGCATTATATCAGTGATAATATATTATCTCTAATTATATAGGCAACATGTAACATTATGAACTCAGTCTTTTGTAGTAAACACCATATTTTGCTGATACTGTAATTATTTATTGAACACACAACATTTTTTTTTGTTTGGTGCACCTGGGGTATTGTTATCTGACTGTGCCTAAGTGCTATCAAAATGATCAGCTTGTATGTGCATATGGTGGTGCATTTGGGAAGTTTGTAATTGAAGTGTATTTCAGACCTTAGCTCTTGATCAGTTCACTGGCTTCACCAAGATGTCCATGGTGCATGTAGAGAGACTTGTGATACCATTGGCTCATTAAAAAGCCAATGGTATCACAAGTCCAGGCATTAAATCCATCATAATGTGTACATGGCAACTAATGACTGCTTCATTAATTATAGTGGTTACATTTTTTTCAGTTGGTATATTGGTGAAACGACTCGCGACCATGCTGAGGGTATCTTGAACAACGAACCTCTAAATGCATTTGTTGTGTATAAAGCGGTGCAGAAAAATGAGTACGTTTTCAGTGCAAGGTAAATTGGACTGGCGCGTGCCATGACCTGTTCTATAGAACCCACAATTTTAAAGGTATCAAGTTTCTGACCTTCGCGATATCATAGAACACTTGACAATTGATGTCAGTGAGGACGGAAATTTCAGACTACCCAGCCAGGTAATGTACGCATAGCTGCTAGAAAAGACCACCACTATGCCTTTGCAATCCAACAGAAAAGTGGATACAAGGATATCGCTCACTGTGTATTAGATTATGCAGCTGCATTTAAACCTCACCTACGTCCTCCTGCACAACCACTTGCGATGAACACAGACACCCCTCCACCCTACAGTGGAGCCACACAAGGTTTGCCGGTATGTTATAATAACACTCACCTTTTATAAAATGTACCTGCTGGTTGAAATTGTCCCCTTTCTGTAGTCTTCAGAACAAATGCAAGACAGGCTCCAAGATGGTATGCTGTATTTTTTATTTACATTATTGTGCATCGCAATCCTAGATAATTGTTTTAAAAATCTTTACTACAAGCAAATTGAACTCCTCATAAAAATGATCAGTATAGAAAGATGCAATAGTTAATAATTCTCCAATAATATTTTGTTGGTTATCTAGTATTTAAATTTGTTGGCTAGTATTTGTTGAAGAACATCGAAAGTATGAAAGGACTACTTTTGCTACTTATATCACCTGAGCAAAGGACATGTACACAAATTCAGAAGAATCATTAAGTACATGTAAAGGGAAAGAAGTCGATTAACTTTAGTTGTAGTACTAATTAGTGAAGTAATTGTGCTAACAAATTAAAGATAACAGTATAATAGTCTAAACAACCTAACGTTCTAAGCACAGAAATGGCCACTTATGTGTAGCAAGGCAGTTCCTTTTTATTAAAAAAAAAAAGAACTTCATAATTTCATAAACCATTCAGGATGTTTTAGTAGAGATCTAATTAGTTAGTTAACTGATTCGGGTACATGGATGAATTCACAATCTAATTTTTTAAAAAGAACCAGTTCCACGTAAAGTGCTGTTGCCGTACCGGACTACATCAGATATATTTAATTGGTACGGCAGCATTCTAAATAGAAAATCACCATCTCCTGAAATATTTTTATTTTCATTTATCATCATCCCTTCAATTTCTATATCGACAGCTGTACCAAAGATCCCAATAAGCGATCGTACTAATGCCGTCTCCGCTGGTTCTCCAGTTAGGTCCTCGGAAGCGGGCCGATGGCGTCGGTACCCTCAGCTCCACCGCTGCCACCCCAAGAACGTATGTCATGGTTGCTGCTACTCAAACTCGGAGTTCTTCTTGCCCCACAAGAAGGGTCCCCTCCGTGCGGCTTCCGTCATCGCCATGTGGCTGTTCTGTTTTCCGTGTATACTGTGTGTCTTTATATTCTGCATATTTATACCTGACGATAGCAGGTAGCTAGCTAACTCTGATGTTCACAAAATTGCATATGCGTTCACTGATGTCACTGTGGCAACGACTGAAGTATATGCATGTGAGGAGATATCCACCTTTAGGCGGGTTTTGTAGGCCGAATGATTCAGTAGATGAGCTAGTTATAGGACATTTACATGCATAATAAAGCCTGGGCTGTTGTGGGTGGTGCTTTAAGTACGCTCCGCTCACTTTCCATGCCCTAGCTGGCAATCTGTATCGCAAAAGCTTACCGGCAAGCAAACTTCCGAAAAGCAGCCAGGCAGCTCTAACTACTTAGACAGCGGGCTAGTCTCGTACCCAGGCCCAAGCTGCGGATGGATTACGGCGCTAGGAGATATTAATAACTGTCACGTGACAATTATAAAGCTGGTGCCAGACGACTATGAGTATAGTAATACAGTGCTTCATCGAGCCACATGTTTGTTCGAACACGACAGCGCTCCCTCCGATAATGGAACACGCGTGGAGTTCATCGGGGAAGGGTTTAAAAATACGTCGGTCCAACCGTCCAGCCGGTTTAATATACCTAGCTGTTAGCGCTGATCTTCAGGCGCACCAAGAAAACCTGGCATTTAGTTAGCTTCTTTCAAACGGTAGTGAATGTCATTATCAAGAGTAGTCATGTTTACCACGGTCACATGCTTCGTCAAAACCAATTGGTTGCGTTGAAATTCCGGCCCAGGCCTAGTACCCACAGCTGCGATTGGGTCTGGGCACGAGACCAGAGGCCAGCGGGGTCTATTAATATTACTACGTATACTGTCAGAACCCACAACTTACTGATGCGTATCGGTTAACCGTTTAAATGAATAGCAAATGCTAAAAGAAGTCATGGACTCGCCGTACCTTGAAAGAATATCACAGGCACAAACGAACTCCAAACCAGTGACCCTTTACGGCAGTCAAAAATTACGTTGCAATTTTTAGGAGATGGTAGGTACGTGCAGTGGCGGCGGGAGGGGGGGGGCAGGGGGGGGGCAATTGCCCCGGGCGCCGGGACAAGGGGGGCGCCTGCTAAGGCCAATAAATGAAAGGCTAGGCCTACTAAACAAAGGGAAAACATATGGGAGGTGATCGCTGCCAAAATTCACATCCCGTATTCGGGGGACGGGGGGGGGGGGGGGGGGGTAGTGTTGTGAAATGTTGCAGACTATTACATAAGACAAGTACAATCTCCATTCCATATCAACCCCTATTCCATACCATTGGCTATTATTATTCCTAAACTCATCCGTGTCTCCAAATCTCGTGATGCCATGGCTGCCGCTGCGAGAGTTGTTCCATCACTGAGAAGTGTTATTAACACCCTAGTGCCAACACAGGATGGTAGAAGCGTTTCATCTGACCAAATGGACATGTTTATACTAACGATTGAGCTGGTGTATCGCGGGATTCTATAATTTCTATTGATCAAGCATACAGAGGGTCTGAATGTCAACGAAGAAAGTGCCAAGCAATACATAAGGATGGCGTTGAATCTACTACGAGAGGCTATGGACACGGCAAGACGTGTTCTTTCTGCTTATCGGCCACAGGCAGAAACGAGTGGAACCGCTGGGCGGCGCGATTTTTTGTACCTCGAGACCATCTCGGAAAACCATTTAACCGTCCTCAAATATAGGCCTTTCCCCTTGAACGGTACATCGGCGTATGGCAGAGTCTTATCCATATTTGTCGCAGTATGCCGAGGTTACAGATGAGTATACCTAGAGGTAGTTATGAGCAGCATCCAGAAGGAATATCCATGGTGTGGGAATCGGCAAATGTGCGATCATTTATTGGCTCGAGGTCTCAGAGTCCAACAACATCGCGTCCGCAAAATTCAGAGGAAGATTGATCCTAATGGATCGATAATGCGTCGCCTCTCCACTATAAATAGGCGTGCGTACCAGGTTCCCGGGACCCAAATCTCTCTATAACATCGATGGAAATCATAAACTGATAAGGTACGTGTGTTAAAACATGTATACTGTATACCCATGCAATTGATTTCAGTTGTATTTAGGTGGCGATTTGTAATTCATGCATGGTTGTATTAATGGCTACAGTCGCAGGATTGTTTACTTACATTGCTGTGACAATTATCGAGCTGACACAGTGCTCCATCTATTTATTGAGGGTGTAAGGCAGCTCGGGCTTCCTAGTCGAGTTCGTGGAGACAGAGGTGGATAAAACATTGGAGTAGCTAGATTTATGGTGGAGCATCCTTTAAGGAGACCGGGAAGAGGGAGCTTCATAGCTGGATGCAGTGTTCACAATCAGCGTATTGAGAGGTTGTGGTTGGATGTATTTAACCAGTGCACTGTTGTTTTTTACAACCTGTTTTATGCCTTGGAGGAAGAAGGGGTTCTAGACTGTATGAATGAAGTACATCTGTTTTGTCTCCACTATGTATATTTATAAACAGAGCGCTGGAGGTATTGAAGCAAGCATGGGACCTGCATCCTCTATAAGTTCTGAAGGCAACCTGTCACCCTGTCAGCTGTGGATCACAGGATGTGAATGACAGATGTAAGTAATTTACACTTTTGCAAATTCTAATGGTCTGTTACTGTGTTTGTGCACGTGCATGCGTAGGATGAATCACAAAGGTTTGGTATTGATTGGACACGACCTCTTCCTGCCACTCTTGATGATGGAGAATTGAATGCAGTCGTTATTGCACCAATCAATCACCTCCCTAGTACCAGAAGGTGTCCAACAGGAACTGCTAACAACCATCGACCCACTTGGTCTAAGCTCTAATTATGGAGATCCATTTTAGAACTTGTTTTCAGTCTATTAACTTAATTTGTATTCTACTGTTGTATATGCAGTCAGATCACTTGTTTGACTGAGTCATCATTGTGCAGGGTAGAGGTTTCATGATGGCACATGAAACACGACTTTACCATAGATATTATATTATCTATGACTTTACCCTTCACCTGCGTAATTAGAACGTCATGGGAAATGCATGGGATACCAGTATATGCGTTTTAGGGGTTACTGTGTAGAAGTCAGAAAATTAATTCGATAGAGCAGCATAAAGTTGTCAATAGGGGAAAATAAACATCAAATGGATCATGTTGCTTAAAAAAACATGCAATGCAAGTACATTAATTTCAGAATCAGTCACAGCTTTCTTTATCATATGTGCCATGGCATATCTGGAAGAGAGGAAACACCTTTAAACATTTCTGTCGAGTTCATCCTTTCTTAGACTTTGTAGCAGTGAATGTCTCACAAGGTGTACCTGTAATGCTGACTCAACAGCAGACAATGGCTCAGTCATAAGATGCTCAGCAAATTCTTGTATTACACAACATTGGAACATATGTGCACAAGCACTTTTCAAATGGAGTATGTAGCTCTGCATGTTCTTGCAAGTGACATTGATATATTGCTTAGTGTGTCCAAGTATAATGCAACAGGCGCCTCCTAATTGTATCATTATACTGGGACACACTAAGCAACATCAATGAACGATGCTGTTACAATTACATTGGATCTAATTCAGTAAATGGTACAAGAGGGGGTGGTGCTACCAATTCAATATCATGCATTAAATTCCGGCCTGATGGGAGCTTATTGAGGTTGGTGGGATATAGGAATTGAAGGCAAAGGTGGTGCAAAAAGGAAGGGATCAAGGTTTTGAGAAAAGAAAAAAATGAAATTCTATATTTAGCATGTGTAAATGTACTAGAACCAAACGAAGTGCAGAATATAGGATTTTAGTCCCTTCCCCCCCCCCCCCCCCCCCCCCCAAAATCTTTGTTCCCTTCCTTTTTACACTACCTTTAACTCCTCATTGTAGAATTTTAAACTCCAAATAGAATGCTGCAGGAATTTATGACATTGCTTCAGAAATGCAGCTCAGTGCTTTTGTTTGCAAAATTGTACTGAATTGCTTATAGTATCTTCAACGATCAGAATTGTGTTTGCACAGTATCATAAGAATTAGATAATAATGCGTGACATAAATTATGTGATACATGAAATGGATGGAATTTAATGATTAATACAATGTGCAAGAAGAGGGTGTTTAAAATTAATATTCAGGACTGTGAACGATGGCAGGAGTGGCAGGAGGGACTCAGAACAGCTCATCATTTTTTCAATTTTTGCATTAGTTTTTTTGCGTATTTTGATGCAACTATGGCATTCCTTTTAGAATGCTGTACTGCCTTAGTAAATCTGTTGAATGATATAGGGGAAAGATAGGGGAAAAGATTCTAAATTACACATTACTGTAATAAATTTTAAACATGTCTGAAATTTCAAATTAAAAGAAATCATATGTAGCAATGCATTCTCATATACTTGTTTGGTGTATCTGAAATTTCAGAAATCATCAGCACATATGCATATATTCATTCACTAAAACGTCAATCACTGGTTTTTATTTATCCAATATTTATTATCAGACTTTTGAGTTACCTAAAATTTCAAATAAATCAAAAAAGGTATTGACTTAGGTCTGTCTGAAGTTTCAGATACCCACAATTTTCAATAGCATTAATTGAACCTGAATTCCTTCAATTGAACAATACTGGTCTATGCATGCATGTAGGCCCACCTGAAATTTCAAACTAACTAAATGCTTATTAACTGTTTGTACATAATTTTTACAGTTACCTGATAAAAATATACATTAGGTATAATTTATTTCTGATGTGTAAGTAAGTAATATGTACTTGACTATTTAACATACTGGACATCTGATTATTATACTGACTTTTCTTTATGTCTTCCTTATGCTCTCTCCACAGAAAAGCATGCAGTCATTTTCGTGGCTCAGAAGTGATATGAGATCATTGAAACATTGTGGTCACAGAAGTAATCATTTCGTTTCTCGAAAATGCAGGCCTTCTGAGTCATGGCAAGAATGAAGAACTTTATAGCTTTTTGTACAAGTGCACCTGCAAATTAGCATATTATTAAGTTGATGAGAAATAGAATGATTGCATAAGATTACTATTTGAAGTTCCTTCAATACCCACTCACACTTTAAAAGCCTTCGACACCCACACACCCTACAAGCCTTCAACACCCACACACACCCTACAAGCCTTCGACACTCACACACACACTACAAGCCTTCGACACCCACATACACCATACAAACCTTTGACACTCATACACCCTACAAGCCTTCGACACCCTCACTACAAGCTTTTGACACCCTCACTACAAGCCTTTGACACCCACACAAACCCTACAAGCCTTCGACACCCACACACCTTACAAGCCTTCGACACCCACACCCACACTACAAGCCTTCAACACCCACACACATCCTACTAGCTTTTGACACTCACACCCTACAAGCCTTTGACACCCACACACCCACAATACAAGCCTTCGACACCCTACAAGCCTTCGACACACACACCCTACAAGCCTTCGACACTCACACTACAAGCCTTCGACACCAAATCACCCTACAAGCATTCGACACTCACACATCCTACAAGCCTTCGACACCCACACATACCCTACAAGCCTTTGACACCCACACTCAACACAAGCCTTCAACACCCACACACACACTATACACTACTAACACTCATACACCATTCACACCAACAAGCCTTCAACAAACACACACCCTACAATTCAAGCCTCCAACATCACATACCACAGCATCCGACACCCACACACCCTACAAGCATCCAGCACCCATACGCACTCAAGCTTTCGACACCTACAAGCTACATGTAACAACAACCACACACCCAACTTAAGTTATGTGTGTGTCATGTTGTATGCTAAATTTTAGAACACATGACTTATAAGCAGAACATACACAAACATATATATGGTGTACATTCCTCACATCAAGTGACTCATGCATAGTAGCACATGTCAGATCACATGCACACAATGGCATACATAGCACTTACAATACAGTCACATTGATTAATGCAGTGAACACTCCAACACAGCTTGCCAACAATAATGAAATTATAATTAAAAAAGACCACAAGTTTGCTGTATTCAAACAGATATCTTTGATTATACAGAGTTTGGAAATTCCATGATGAAATTAGAAGTGGTTCTTTGCCTTCAATTCCTATATCCCATCAACTTTCTCGTTAGAGAATTTTTCTTTACTTCTATACCAAGAAACATTCAAAAATTGATAACAATGCATATGGTTCACAACTATGTCAATCCAAACAATCACCCTTCGTAGTGTGGTATTAAAGATTTCTGGCTAGGATAGTACTATACATTGGTTATCCATAGGACATAATGTAGTAATGTAGTGCCACACGTCTTCGCACTTGTGTGATGGTATCAGCATCATCCTTATTTGAACCAATTGGGCCTACAAGTTTTCAACCAGCACGAAGAATTCCCTCGCAATTTGCGGCAGCTGCAGAATGAACAATGAAGAAGCCCTAACACTGTATATCATCACAGAAACTGCATACTTTGTACACAGACTCATCATTACCAGTTGTGCAAACTCTTCACACACACCACCACACTAACAGCTGTGTTATGCTGCAGAACATCACTTTTATAGATGATCTACAGTACAACATTAACAAGTAGCATCAATGAAGGAGGGGTTAGACCTAGAGGCACTAAGCTATTCATGAGAGAAAAGGTTTAGAGAGGGAGGCACTGAGCCCTTCAAAGGGGAAGAGTTGGGGGGGGAGGGAAACTAAGCATGGACCCTCACACCACCACACCACAGCATAATGTACTCACACACACACACACACACAAACACACATACACACACACACACACACACACACACACACACACACACACACACACACACACACACACACACAGGCCTGCGTGTAAACTCACCACAACATATAGGAATAAAAGACAAAAAAGAATGAACAATGGAAGTCGGAACACTATCAAATTAAATCAGTGCATGAATTGTTCCTCTCGCCGGGGTGTCCGAGACGGTCTCGAGGTGCATGCACCGTTCGAGGGGAAACGTCTATCATCTCGGCAATTTGAGGGACAGTAAAACGGTTTTCCACGAGATATTCGAGATGGTCTCGAGGTACAAAAAATCGCGCCCGCCCAGCGGTTCCACTCGTTTCTGCCTGTGGCCTATAAGCAGAAAGAACACGTCTTGCAGTGTCCATAGCCTCTCGTAATACATTCAACGCCATCCTTATGTATTGCTTGGCACTTTTTTCGTTGACATTCAGACCCTCTGTATTTGATCAATAGAATCTCGCGATAAGCCAGCTCAATCGTTGGTATAAACGAGTCCATTTGGTCAGATAAAACGCTTCTACCATCCTGTGTTGGCACTAGGGCGTTAATACCACTTCCTCTCGCAGCGGCAGCCATCATGTGATTTGGAGACACAGATTCAGGAATAATAATAGCCAATGGTATGGAATAGAGCGAGGAATAAAGGTTGATATGAATGGAGGTTGTAATTGTCTTATGTAATAATCTGCAACATTTCACAACCCCCCCCCCCCCCCCAAATCATTGAATAGGGGGCGTGAATTTTGGCAGCGATCACCTCCCATAAAAACAATGATTCCTCGACTTCAAAGTGTTAATACCGCAAATACCGCTGGGGGGGGGGGGGGCCTCAGGGGGCTCGGGCACCCCCCTCCATCTCAAGAATGGGCGTGGTTGCCAAAAATTTCGCGCGCGCTAGCTTTTCAGCACCCTCCTCCAGCACATTCTAGATACGTGCCTATGGGAGGTGATCGCTGCCAAAATTCACGTCCCGTATTCAATTATTTGGGGGGGGGGGGGGGGGGGGGGGGGGGGGTTGTGAAATGTTGCAGATTATTACATAAGACAAGTACAATCTCCATTCCGTATCAACCCCTATTCCATACCATTGGCTATTATTATTCCTAAATCCGTGTCTCCAGATCTCGTGATGGCTGCCGCTGCGAGAGTTGTTCCATCACTGAGGAGTGTTATTAACGCCCTAGTGCCAACACAGGATGGTAGAAGCGTTTCATCTGACCAAATGGACGCGTTTATACCAAAGATTGAGCTGGTGTATCGCGGGATTCTATAATTTCTATTGATCAGGCATACAGAGGGTCTGAATGTCAACGAAGAAAGTGCCAAGCAATACTTAAGGATGGCGTTGAATGTATTACGAGAGGCTATGGACACGGCAAGACGTGTTCTTTCTGCTTATCGGCCACAGGCAGAAACGAGTGGAACCGCTGGGCGGCGCGATTTTTGTACCTCGAGACCATCTCGGAAAACCGTTTTACCGTGCTCAAATATAGGCCTTTCCCCTAGAACGGTACATCGGCGTATGGCAGAGTCTTATCCATATCGTCGCAGTATGCCGAAGTTACAGATGAGTATACCTAGAGGTAGTTATGAGCAGCATCCAGAAGGAATATCCATGGTGTGGGAATCGGCAAATGTGCGGTCATCTATTGGCTCGCGGTCTCAGAGTCCAACAACATCGTGTCCGCAAAATTCAGAGGAAGATTGATCCTAATGGATCGATAATGCGTCGCCTCTCCACTATAAATAGGCGTGCGTACCAGGTTCCGGGACCCAAATCTCTCTACCACATCGATGGAAATCATAAACTGATAAGGTAAGTGTGTTAAAACATGTATACTGTATACCCATGCAATTGATTTCAGTTGCATTTAGGTGGCGATTTGTATAATTCATGCATGGTTGTATTGATGGCTACAGTCGCAGGATTGTTTACTTACATTGCTGTGACAATTATTGAGCGGACACAGTGCTCCATCTATTTATTGAGGGTGTAAGGCAGCTAGGGCCCTAGTCGAGTTCGTGGAGACAGAGGTGGATAAAACGTTGGAGTAGCTAGATTTATGGTGGAGCATCCTTTAAGGAGACCATGAAGAGGGAGCTTCATAGCTGGATGCAGTGTTCACAATCAGCGTATTGAGAGGTTGTGGTTGGATGTATTTAACCAGTGCACTGTTGTTTTTTACAACCTGTTTTATGCCTTGGAGGAAGAAGGGCCGGGGTTCTAGACTGTACGAATGAAGTACATCTGTTTTGTCTCCACTATGTATATTTATAAACAGAGCACTGGAGGTATTCATGCAAGCATGGGACCTGCATCCTCTAAGTTCAGAAGGCAACCTGTCACCCTGTCAGCTTTGGATCACAGGATGTGAATCAGTGTCTATGACAGATGTAAGTAATTTACACTTTTGCAAATTCTAATGGTCTGTTACTGTGTTTGTGCACGTGCATGCGTAGGATGAATCAGAAAGGTTTGGTATTGATTGGACACAACCTCTTCCTGCCACTCGTGATGATGGAGAATTGAATGCAGTTGTTATTGCACCAATCACCTCCCTAGTACCAGAAGGTGTCCAACAGGAACTGCTAACAACCATCAACCCACTTGGTCTAAGCTCTAATTATGGAGATCCACTTTAGAACTTGTTTTCAGTCTATTAACTTAATTTGTATTCTACTGTTGCATATGCAGTCAGATCACTTGTTTGACTGAGTCATCATTGTGCAGGGTAGAGGTTTCATGATGGCACATGAAACACGACTTTACCATAGATATTATATTATCTATGACTTTACCCTTCACCTGCATAATTAGAACGTCATGGGAAATGCATGGGATACTAGTATATGCGTTTTAGGGGTTACTGTGTAGAAGTCGGAAAATTAATTCGATAGAGCAGCATAAAGTTGTCAATAGGGGAAAATAAACATCAAATGGATCATGCTGCTTAAAAAAACATGCAATGCAAGTACATTAATTTCAGAACCAGTCACAGCTTTCTTTATCATATGTGCCATGGCATATCTGGAAGAGAGGAAACACCTTTAAACATTTCTGTCGAGTTCATCCTTTCTTAGACTTTGTAGCAGTGAATGTCTCACAAGGTGTACCAGTAATGCTGACTCAACAGCAGACAATGGCTCAGTCATAAGATGTTCAGCAAATTCTTGTATTACACAACATTGGAACATATGTGCACAAGCACTTTTCAAATGGAGTACGTAGCACTGCATGTTCTTGCAAGTGACATTGATATATTGCTTAGTGTGTCCAAGTATAATGCAACAGGCGCCTAATTGTAACATTATACTGGGACACACTAAGCAACATCAATGAACGATGTTGTTACAATTACATTAGATCTAATTCAGTAAATGGTACAAGAGGGGGTGGTGCTACCATTCAATATCATGAACTAAATTCCGGCCTGATGGGAGTTTATTGAGGTTGGTGGGATATAGGAATTGAAGGCAAAGTTGGTGCAAAAAGGAAGGGATCAAGGTTTTGAGAAAAGAAAAAAATTTCTATATTTAGCACGTGTAAATGTACTAGAACCAAACGAAGTGCAAAATATAGGATTTTAGTCCCTTCCCCCCCCCCCCCCCCCAAAAAAAAATCTTTGTTCCCTTCCTTTTTACATTACCTTTAACTCCTCATTGTAGAATTTTAAATTCCAAATAGAATGCTGCAGGAATTTATGATATTGCATAAGAAATGCAGCTCAGTGCTTTTGTTTGCAAAATTGTGCTGAATTGCTTATAGTATCTTCAACGATCAGAATTGTGTTTGCACAGTATCATAAGAATTAGATAATAATACGTGACATAAATTATGTGATGCATGAAATGGATGGAATTAAATGATTAATACAATGTGCAAGAAGAAAGTGTTTAAAATTAATATACAGGACTGTAAACGATGGCAGGAGTGGCAGGAGTGGCAGGATTGTTCACAATGGCAGGAGACTCAGAACAGCTCATCATTTTTTCAATTTTTGCATTAATTTGTTTGCGTCTTTTGATGCAACTATGGCATTCCTTTTAGAATGCTGTACTGCCTTTAGTAAATCTGTTGAATGATATAGGGGAAAGATAGGGGAAAAGATTCTAAATTACACATTGCTGTAATAAATTTTAAACATGTCTGAAATTTCAAATTAAAAGAAATGATATGTAGCAATGCATTCTCATATACAATGTTTGGTGTATCTGAAATTTCAGAAATCATCAGCACATATGCATATATTCATTCACTAAAACGTCAATCACTGGTTTTTATTTATCCAATAATTATTATCAGACTTTTGAGTTACCTAAAATTTCAAATAAATCAAAAAAGGTATTGACTTAGGTCTGTCTGAAGTTTCAGATACCCACATACACTATTGGAATTTTCAATAGCATTAATTGAACCTGAATTCCTTCAATTGAACAATGCTGGTCTATGACAGCATTTAGGCCCACCTGAAATTTCAAACTAACTAAATGCTTATTAACTGTTTGTACATAACGTTTACAGTTACCTGATAAAAATATACATTAGGTATAATTTATTTCTGATGTGTAAGTAAGTAATATGTACTTGACTATTTAACATACTGGACATCTGATTATTATACTGACTTCTTTTCTTTATGTCTTACTTATGCTCTCTCCACAAAAAAGTATGCAGTCATTTTCGTGGCTCAGAAGTGATATGAGATCATTGTAAACATTGTGGTCACAGAATTAATCATTTCATTTCTCAAAAATGCAGGCCTTCTGAGCCACAGCAAGAATGAAGAACTTTATAGTTTTTTGTACAAGTGCACCTGCAAATTAGCATATTATTAAGTTGATGAGAAATAGAATGATTGCACAAGATTATTATTTGAAGTTCCTTCAATACCCACTCACACTCTACAAGCCTTCGACACCCACACACCCTACAAGCCTTTGACACCCACACACACCCTACAAGCCTTCGACACTCACACACACCCTACAAGCCTTCGACACCCACACACTACAAGCCTTCAACACCCACATACACCCTACAAACCTTTGACACTCATACACCCTACAAGCCTTCGACACCCTCACTACAAGCCTTTGACACCCACACACACCCTACAAGCCTTCGACACCCACACACCTTATAAGCCTTCGACACCCACACCCACACTACAAGCCTTCAACACCCACACACATCCTACTAGCTTTTGACACTCACACCCTACAAGCCTTTGACACCCACACACCCACAATACAAGCCTTCGACACCCTTCAAGCCTTCGACACCCTTCAAGCCTTCGACACACACACCCTACAAGCCTTCGACACCCACACTACAAGCCTTCGACACCAACACACCCTACAAGCATTCGACACCCACACCCACACACACCCTATAAGCATTTGACACACACACCCTACAAGCCTTCGACACCCACACACCCTACAAGCCTTCGACACACCCTACAAGCCTTCGACACCCACATACCCTACAAGCCTTCAACACTCACACATCCTACAAGCCTTCGACACCCACACACACTCTACAAGCCTTCGACACACACCCTACAAGCCTTCGACACCCACACTACAAGCCTTCGACACCAACACACCCTACAAGCATTCAACACCCACACCCCACACACACCCTATAAGCCTTTAACACACACCCTACAAGCCTTCGACACCCACACACCCTACAAGCCTTCGACACCCACATACCCTACAAGCCTTCAACACTCACACATCCTACAAGCCTTCGACACGCACACACGCCCTACAAGCCTTTGACACCCACACACAATACAAGCCTTCAACACCCACACACACACTATACGCTACTAACACTCATACACCATTCACACCAACAAGCCTTCAACAAATACACACCCTACAATTCAAGCCTCCAACATCACATACCACAGCATCCGACATCCACACACCCTACAAGCATCCAGCACCCATGCACACTCAAGCCTTTGACACCTACAAGCTACATGTAACAACAACCACACACCCTACTTAAGTTATGTGTGTGTCATGTTGTATACTAATTTTAGAACACATGGCTTATAAGCAGAACATACACAAACACATATATGGTGTACATACCTCACATCTAGTGACTCATGCATAGTAGCACATGTCAGATCACATGCACACAATGGCATACATACATTGTAGCACTTACAATACAGTCACATTGATTAATGCAGTGAACACTCCAACGCAACTTGACAACAATAATGAATATTATAATTAAAAAAGACCACAAGTTTGCTGTATTCAAACAGATATCTTTGATTATACAGAGTTTGGAAATTCCCTGATGAAATGAGAAGTGGTTCTTTGCCTTCAATTCCTATATCCCACCAACTTTCTCGTTAGAGAATTTTTTCTTTACTTCTATACCAAGAAACATTCAAAAATTGGTAACAATGCATATGGTTCACAACTATGTCATTCCAAACAATCACCCTTCGTAGTGTGGTATTAAAGATTTCTGGCTAGGACAGTACTATACATTGGTTATCCATAGGACATAATGTAGTAATGTAGTGCCACATGTCTTTACATTTGTGTGATGGTATCAGCATCATCCTTATTTGAACCAATTGGGCCTTCAAGTTTTCTACCAGCACAAAGAATTCACTCGCAATTTGCAGCAGCTGCAGAATGAACAATGAAGAAGCCCTAATACTGTATATCATCACAGAAACTGCATACTTTGTACACAAACTCATCATTACCAGTTGTGCAAACTCTTCACACACACACCACACTAACAGTTGTGTTATGCTGCAGAACATCACTTTTATAGACGATCTGCGGTACAACATTAACAAGTAGCATCAAGGAAGGAAGGTTAGACCTAGAGGCACTAAGCCATTCATGAGAGAAAAGGTTTAGAGAGGGAGGCACTAAACCCTTCAAAGGGGAAGAGTTGGGGGGGGGGGGGGGGGGGGGGGGGGGGAAACTAAGCATGGACCCTCACACAACACACACACACACACACACACACACACACACACACACACACACACACACACACACACACACACACACACACACACACACACACACACACACACACACACACACACACACACACAAGCCTGAGTGTAACTCACCACAACATAGGAATAAAAGACAAAAAAGAATGAACAATGGAAGTCGGAACACTATCAAATTAAATCAGTGCATGAATTGTTCCTCTAGCCGGGTGTCCGAGACGGTCTCGAGGTGCACCGTTCGAGGGAAACGTCTATCATTTCGGCAATTTGAGGGACAGTAAAACGGTTTTCCACGAGATATTCGAGATGGTCTCGAGGTACAAAAATCGCGCCCGCCCAGCGGTTCCACTCGTTTCTGCCTGTGGAAAGAACACGTCTTGCAGTGTCCATAGCCTCTCGTAATACATTCAACGCCATCCTTATGTATTGCTTGGTACTTTTTTCGTTGACATTCAGACCCTCTGTATGCTTGATCAATAGAATCTCGCGATAAGCCAGCTCAATCGTTGGTATAAACGCGTCCATTGGTCAGATGAAACGCTTCTACCATCCTATGTTAGCACTAGGGCGTTAATAACACTTCCTCTCGCAGCGGCAACCATCATGTAATTTGGAGACACAGATTCAGGAATAATAATAGCCAATGGTATGGAATAGAGCGAGGAATAGAGGTTGATATGAATGGAGGTTGTGATTGTCTTATGTAATAATCTGCAACATTTCACAACACCCCCCCCCCCCCCCAAAGTCATTGAATAGGGGGCGTGAATTTTGGCAGCCGATCACCTCCCATACGTGCCTGTATTGGGCCAGAGACCAATAGCACCACCCACCCCCCCCCCCCCCCCCCCCCCCCCCGCTTTTCGTATCGGGCTAGAAACCGACAGCACCCCCCCCCCCCCCCCCCCCGCTTTTCGTATCGGGCCAGAAACCGACAGCACCCCCCCCCCCCCCCCCACCCCCCCCCCGCTTTTCGTATCGTATGGAACGCCGTATGTTGCAAAACTTTTCACCAGGGAGCGGGCCATGTAGTCAGCAATGATTATATTTCAGCGCCCCCTAATGTGCACGTTACGCGCCCCAAAATAATACCTACGCGCCCGCCCTGGGCAGCATTAATTCATGAATTTCATTAACGTCATTTGGAGGGGGGGGGGGGGCGCTAACATCAACGAGGGGGGGGGAAGGGGGGGGGGGGGGGTGAAAGAGGGGTAAACGATTGATGTGCCATCGGTTCTGTGTATACAGGACGAGGTGTATGTATATGTGTATTCAGAATATATAGTAACTCAACAATGTAAATACGACTAATTATTCAAAAAATATGATGTGTAGTGGTGATGTAATTTGATACATGAGACACACTTACCATTTATAATCGTGCATGTCATTCAATGTTGATAATGAGTTTTCATTGATGGTCCCCAATTAATCTACATGCCAATAATAATGTCTATTTAGATGTTCTGCTCTCATGTTGCGATAACTAGGCTCCCAGATATATGATCTCATATTCATTACAATCAAATGTTGAAATACCTCTATTATATTGATAGTTCTGAGCATGTGCAGTAGCCCTCTTTCACATGTCAACTGCATGTGAGCTCTGATTGTGCACATAAAGTACGCAACTGTCATTATATGTATTAGCAATACATTGAAATCGTTTATTCTAAAAGAGGCAACACAAAATAATCGTTTTGCACCATTAATCCCCTATTATCAATGTTAGGTATTAATGTATTCCTCACTTTTGAATACAAAATAGAACACTGATTTAATAACGCTCATGCATGCATATATGAATTTAAAACAACATGTTTCATTATTTGAAGCTGCTGAATATTCATTGTCTCGTGCTAATCTTGTTCCATACAACAGCTGAAATACGTTCGCACTCGTTCATGATAGAAAAATGCCATAACTATATAACAGCCTTCTTCAAATTGCCATTTGCAAGAAATTAAATCTCTACAGCTATATGCCTATGTTACAAAGTTCTAGAAGGCTATTCAGACATCTTTCAGATCATGTGGGCAAGGCCCGTTGAAAGAAGATATTGAAAGCTATAATTGTATAAAGCCAGTATTATTTGTCTCAGCTCCACTGCCCACATTAAATTGTTGTTCAGGTCAGATTATGAGCATCAGTAGTTGAGCGAATTGAAAGCGAGAGTAATGAACACAATTTAACGCACCTCCTGCCCCACCATGAGGTGACTATGCATGTGTATGTGTAAGTGTGCGTATGTGTGTGTCAGCTCATACAGGGATGGATGAGAGAGGGGGGGGGGGGGGGATGATGACGTCTTTTGTCGTAATGCAGTGTGAACCGCTTCAGATCTGAATTTGTTTCCACTGGGTTCCTTGAAGCCGATGGAAGCCTTTAAAGTACTCCCTATACTATCTATAATGACAAACTGATCTGAACAAGAGCGGGCAGTGGAGCTGAAAAAAAACTAACACTTGCCTTATACTTCATGAATGATTGTGGGTGTATTTTAGCTGTTGTATGGAACAAGATTAGCACGAGGCTATGAATATTCAGGAAGACCTGTATGACTGACTACCCATGCCATGCTAATACCTTTCTCCATATGACTCTGGATATATGCAGGTAACACTGGCAAAAAGGTAGAGAACTCCATTCTGGCCCTCACACATTCCATTACTTACTTCTCCCATTTAATGACAATGATGCTACCCATGTATGCATTTGCGTGATTACAAACTGAATATCATACCCCCTATTGGACGAAACTGGCAGAATACTGATGCCAGACCTTTTTTGTTTGCAAAATCGTACATGCAGTATCTAGAGTGTAACTTTGCATAATTGGCAATTGTGTCAATTTCAAAGAGCGCTTCTTTTTTGGCTTCCAGCTGAGGTCAGAAATCGATGCATTGAGATAAAGGATTGTATGGCTACAATTACTTTTGCACAGAAACTCATGTTGATACGCTCTTCTAAAATCTAGCATGTAAGGGGCCGTTTATAAATTATGTCACGCTATTTTTGACCATTATGGACCCCCCCCCCCCTCCCCTCATCACATACTGATGTCTGCTTAATGTGTACATCGTCACACTGGCTGATACCCCCCTCCCCCTCAGCGTGATGCAATTTATGAACGGCCCCTAACCATGTAATCAAAAGATGGACTCTAGCATTGTGGATATCTCTCTTACATCTACCAATTCCGGTGTCCTGCCAAATAATACTTTTATACACTTCAATATGTAGAGGCAATGATGCCTGGATAAAGGAAAGACTGTTAGATTTTCACCAGAATTGCAAAGATTCTGCCCCAGAAACCAATGGGGGGTGGGGGGGGGGGGGGGGGGGGGGGGGGGGGGGGGGCTGTACTTCGCCATACCACCTAGCTGCAAAGATTTTATCTTGCATCTTGAATGACCAACCTTCCCACAAGTTACATTCTCTAAATGCAATAGCTATGCAAGCACATAACTTGTGCTGTTTTTGAATTAAAGCCTTCAGTTTTGCCAATGAAGCAATGTAACACATGCAAGTTGCTGAAAAAAAATCCCTAATCAGGTATTTTTTTAATTAAATGCCTGATTAATTCAATAACATACCTGGTTTTCAACAGAACTTACATCTTAGTAGATTATGGTACAATTAACAAATTTCGTCTCCTGCATTATTGTCTTCACGTACAATTAATCCTCCCAGAGGGATGCAGTCCACATATACATGTAACTATACCCCCCCCCCCCCCCCCCTCCCATCCCTACCTCCAAGCGCCAAATATTTTACCTGTATTTGTTATATATAGGATTAACTTGCTTGGATTGTTCTAACCTTCACTGGATCACTGGCCTTGGCCATCGCTTCCTGACATGCAAGCATGATGCTGATGTGGTTACATACCACACTATTATTGCCGTGTCCTGTGCAGGCTGTAAAGTATAGATAAGAGTGCTCGAGGAATCAGACAAGAGCAGGACTCAGCCATCTAGCTGTGATGTTCTGATTCCTAATTGGTCACAAAGCAAGTCAGCTGCACTTTGCCTTGCATTACATCACTATACTCAATACTGATAATGAGTGTTACAGCTGTGTCCACAGCTTGAAGTAATTAATGAAACATGCTGTTAGTGATCCCCAAGTGCAAGGAAATTGGTTGGGTCTGTACACCCTTGCAGTCAAGAATTACGCATGTTGCCAATAGGAAACAATGTAGGCAAACATATATATCGACTAGCTTGGAACATGTTTCACTTTTCAGCTGAGTTGTTCCAAATCCCACGTAATCAGTTAAGGGCCAATGTTAGAACTCTGCTAGCACAGTGTGCAGCAAGTGCTAATGCATGGAAACAAATTTTGCATGAACGTTATACCAGTTTGACAAGTATTAATTGTTTGTGAAAGCTCAATGCAGAAGACATGGAGTAAAACACCAGAACACTAGGGAAGAATTTTTAGACATTATCATTGAGATATATAGATTAATTGGGGGCCATCAATGAAAACAATGACATGCACGACTAAAAATAGTAAGTGTCTCATAACACATAATATTGTACGTATTTATAAACATATTTAGTCGTATTTACATTTTTGTGCCAGCCAATTGCGATGGATGCGGAGCTGCAACCAGTTTGGAACATGCTCTTGACTGCAAGAGGGAGGTCTAGTAACACGTCGTAATGAAGTTAGAGATGTTATTGGCGACCTAACATCACTTGTTTACAAGGAAGTCGTAAAAGAACCAATCGTACAAGAGGCAAATGATGCAGAAGGTGTACCCTCCCTAAATTGCTGATCTGAGTATCATAGGTGTATGGCAGCCCCAGACAGTGGCGTTGTTTGATGTGTCACAGACACTGACGCCCCGTCGCACTCACAACGAGTTGTTACTGCCATTCTGAAGAAGACATACTCAGAAGCAGCAGCTCTTCTCTGAGCCTCCTTCACACCTCTTGTTGTGTCAGTTGATGGAGTCCTGGGTCGAGAAGCAAATTTTTTTGTCAAACAACTTGCTCAGAAACTTGCCCATAAGTGGGACAAATTCAACAGTGAAGTACTAGGATGGATGAGAGCACTACTCTCATTCACCATACTCTGAGCAACAAACTTTTGTCTGACATGAGGGGCTCTCGCACCAAATGGTGGAGTGCAATTGGTACGGACGATAGAGCAGGGTTGCCCACCATCTTTACCTGAATGTCATGCTTAAAAATCTTAATTGTTTATCTCTTAATCATTTTTATTTATTATTTGTTGATTTCATTTGTGTGTGTTAGAATGTTGTGTATTAAAAAAAAGTAACCTTATATTACTGCAACAAGTAGATAAAAAATTTCTCTTTGAGAAATAGAGTGGGATGTAGGATTGGGATTGGGGGTGTAAAAAGCAAGGAAACAAGACACATGGATTGGTACCAGAATACAACATGACGGTCCTACATTTAGCTAATTGAAATTCAAAGTGCATGGTTCTTGGCTAAATGTAGGACTGTCATGTTGTATTCTGGTACCAATCCATGTGTCTTGTTTCCTTGCTTTTTACACCACCAATCCCAATCCTACATCCCACTCTATTTCTCAAAGAGAAATTTTTTATCTACTTGTTTCCTTGCTTTTTTTTCCTACCATGCAGAGGGATTGGTTTGTTGTCTTGAAGCCAATAACGTAATATAATTGTTCCAATTAAGTTAGCAATATCGGTAATTAAGATTTCATCGGCATTCAATAATGTTACATAATTGTGGTTCCCAATGAGCATTGGAGATGTGCTGCTGTACCACCAGGTCTGATTGCTTATGCGAGGTTTGTTCGTGGTATATGTGGTGGTGGTATATGTGGTGACTATGCGCGTGCGTATAATGCTTTTTCAAATTAGCATGTACAATTCTTGAACAAGAACCTGCCTCGCCTTGTACGTCCCAGTCGTCCCCTCCTGTAGGGATAAATATAACTGAAGCAGGAGTGAGAGGGATGGATATCAGCTGTGGCAAGTGGAGCAGGGACAGGAGGAACGGGTTCGTCCTCGATTGTGCTGTACATGCCCACTATATCTTCTGTTGTAGGATCCATATCTGTATGTAAAAGAGAATTACACCAAACCATATTTGCACCCCATATTATAGTCTTGAGTAGAACAACTGAGCAATGATTCTATAGGCTTGATACCTTCCACCAAAATGCAAAAGTTAGCTACACATAACTACACCCAATTAGATCCTGTACCATATGCATAGCATACATGATTAAGTTTGACATAACAGTTCATATGCTACCATCGCTAATTCAACTCAAATACCCCATCTCTTGACAATCAATCAGCATATGGACACACTAATTATAATTTTTACATGTTATATATTGGTTGTGGAAGGTTTATGCACATATACGCCAGCATCGCTATGCCCCAAGCAAGCTGACATGCTAATTATATGTATACTAAGCATTACACATTTGCACATATAACCTTTTGCACATAACCTTCTCTTTAAAAAATCTTGGAACACATTTATGTTTGGAATTACAGTGCTATGCCATCTTATTCCGCTACCTTGTAGCATGTCAGGAAGTGTAACATACATTGTCAGAAGCCAGCTAGAGCTGAAGTGTTGTGTCAACAGTTATAGGTGTTAATGTAACATCTGGGAGCAAAGCATCAGCATGCTGAGGCAGGCATGAAGTGCTAATCCCTAGCCTGCATGACATGTGATACCAGGAGCAGGACTCAAAGTTTAGATCCAGTATTCCTCATCCCCTTATAAAAAAACCCTGCTCACCCTTACCATTGTTATACTGCTATTGTGTGGTATTATATTGAGGGGTGTTCATACACAATTCTCATCACAAATGTCTGCACTTCAGGTCACGATCAATGTGGCAACAATTACCAAGGTCACCTAGAGCTACTCTAATGTCCGCTACAGGCTTTGTGAAAAGTAACTTTGTTTTTATAATTATACATGTCCAGCAATAGCGGACATGAATAATTGAATACCCGCGTCACGCGATAAAAATTAATTGAACGGGAAGTGTATGGAGAGATGTGTAAAAACACTCACGGTTCTTGTACATTAGCTACAATACAACATTACGTAACGGTTTATGATAGGGATACTGATGAATCATCTTTTCTATATTCTGGTCTCTGTAGAAAAGTGTTCACTACTAATTCCATACGCATTTTTGTGCTACTACGTACATTTGTACGTGAAACATGATACTGTCATGTTTCTTCAACTTTTTTTCCTATCACTCCGCCATAAATCTCAAGTCTACGTCCTGGAATATGAAGGCTGAACTACTGAGTCATTAGTAGGAGCAAGTGGTGTATTTTAGACCCTTACACACAACATTCCCTAGGCACTTTTATGAACCGCACTTCAAAATCTGGGACAAATATATGAAATTATTAATTGTCATCCGACGTCACATGAGCTAATTATCGGTGCTTCGTAGAGCCGACCGTGCCTAGCCTAATAGTAGTCTTCATAAACACCATAGCCTTATCTGGCATAGTTCCGTACTCGCAAGATGGGTGTTCGGTATGAACTAAGGGATATGTTATTGTACCAGTTTTGCAAGCGAACGCATTCTGTCTCTGGTAGGCCTCCGTGGATGCATGTAGTTATAACTTCTACCGGCGGGGTTTTTTTAATTTAAGTGGAGCTTGTGCGTACACCATAAACTAACATACTTATAACGACGTGCATTCTCGACTGGCGCTGGATCTAAACACCAAAGCTATGTGGTTAGTGACCGTGCAGTATGGCAGTATGTTAGCGAACACGAGCGCACTTTGCTGTGTCATGTGTATAATGACTGTTAGTACCCTATTGTATAAAGCCGATCGACAAGGCCGGACGTTGTGAATGCATGTCAGCTACTTTCTAAAGCTACGTTTGGCTGACGAACTCTATACAAGTGTGAGATCGAAAGATAAATAGATGCAAGAGACAGAGATCATATATATGTATCTGCAAGAGGCAAACTTTACTGCGGGGGTGAGCGTTACTGTTAAGCCGACCTCGGTTGGCAGGGCCCTGCAGGCCCTTAAGGTACCGTAACAGAGACAGTGGCAGGTGCGGATACAGGGGGTGGGCAACTGAGTTTCGTCCCCGGTAACTGTAAGTCACGATCGATGATGTTATGAACAATAAGCGATCGCGAACGCAACGAACACGTGAATTGATAACTGTAATGAGCGGCTGCTTGGGGCAGTGGCGTAGCGAGGGGGGTTTAAGGGGTGGCCAAAATAGAAGAGAGGTTATTAATTGTCGCCCCAGCGCGATCGAACCCATGAACGCATTTTGTATCGGGCCAGCAGCAGACAGCACCTTCCTCCCCCCTCCCCCCCCCCCCCCCTCCCCACCTACTATTCGCGAACTGAAAATCCTGTATCCGCCTCTGGTACGAATAGCGCAGCGCAAGAGTTGGGGGGCGCCATTAGTGCATAATTTATGTCCCCGATTACACTACGCCCTGTCGCTCCAGGCGGGGGGGGGGGGGGGGGGGGGGGTTTGGGGGTTGCAACCCCCCCTTTCATAGAAGGTACCTCCCTCATCTTCGCTAAGCAGCCTCCCCCCACATTCTGAAGTGTACAGCAACCCCCCCTCCCCCTTTTCGTATCGGGCCTAAAGCGTACAGAACCCAGAACCCCCCCCCCCCCCCCCCCCCCCCCCCGCTTTTCGTATCGTGGGTTTCAACCCCCCAATTTGTATCTGCCCCTGTATAGCTCCTCCGCTTTTACGAGGTAGCCACGCCCAAAGCATGAGTGTTTTAAGCCCCTCCTCTTCGCCCCCTCGCAAAATAGTGGCGTGTTATAGTGAGAGGTGTGGCAGTAAATTACACTCCCCCAGTTATTTAGATTTATTAATTAGGGCTATAGATAGTGATTGAGCTTATGCGTATGATGCTTAACCCCTGATCCCTGACACACTGCCCCTTTAGCAAATACATCCACACCCCCACCCCCACCCACACCCACACCCAGGAGTCCCCCCCCCCAATACATGTATGCATGCTATATTATCACCAGTTCTTATCCATGTCAGATTATTCACTGTCCATTGTCAGGTAATAGCAATTTTAAGTTACACAAGGCATGTACCCCCCACACCCCTCCTCCCCTAATGCATATTGCCATGCTACCTAAACATTTCCACCAATTCATATGGAAGCATGGCAATATGTGGCAGGGGAGGGGAGGGGGCGGGGTACATGTAACTGACTTTTATGCAACTTAAACTGACTAGCAATGAACAGTGCAATTTTCCAGGAACAGCCTCTGATATTTAGATAGAATGGCAATATATACCGGAAGAGGAGGGGGGAGGGGTATATGCCTTGTGTACATAAAATTGCTATTACCTGCCTCTAGAAATGAACAGTGAACCACTACTCAGAGACATTGCAGGTAATTGCAATTTAAAGTTACACAAATGTTCGTTGGCATGAACCCCCCCGCCCCCCACCCAACCCACCTCCTCATCCATATATTGCCATGCTATCTAACCATCCGAGACTGTTCTATCCATGTTCCTGACTAAGGGGAAATATTAATTGTCCATCACTTGAGTCAGCATGCAGCTAATAGCAATTACACAAGTGTCAGGTGGCATGCACCCTCCCCCCCCCCCCCCCTCCCCAGCATAATTATATTGCATCAGAGAGTGTTCTATCCATGTTCCTGCACGGTAGGGGGAAATATTAACTGTCTTTTTGTCCATTGCTGGAGTCAGGTAATAGCAATTGTAGGTTACACAAAGGTCAGTTGGCATGCACCTCAACCCCCCCCCGCCCCCCCATCCCCCTCCATACCACATGACCTATGCTGCCTAAACATCAGAGAATGTCCCACAGTAGGTGAAACCATTCACTGTCCATGGTTGAAATAGATTTTCAGTAACACATGTACAGGTGCCCCACCCCCTACAGCCAACACCAGATATGGATTGGAGTGTAGTTAATTCTTAGTGGTACAGTTGTTAGTTGGTATGTGCCACAACCCCGAAGGCTGTTCTGATATGACAACAGAGTCGCTGAGGGTGCCAGAAAAGTTCTGCCTGTGTCATGCCTCTACGGCACTGTAACTTATCAGTAGGTGTGCCTTTAAGATATCAATAACAACAACCATACAAATGTATAAATAAGTGTGTTAGCAAGGCAATAAGAATGGAGGTACAGTTTCACAATGAAAACGTTCCTATAATGACAGCTGCACAGGATTTCTCATTTCTTCATTGCCATAGTGGACGATAATCTATTTAATGAGAAGAGGGTAAATCGAATGGCTGGGCATATAACATGCGCATTGTCAATGGTTGGTTCCGAGTGGCAGGGCAATATGTCACACACACACACACACACACACACACACACACACACACACACACACACACACATACATACCACACACACACACACATACCACACACACACACACAACACACACACACACACACATACACACACACACACACACACACACACACACACACACACACACACACACACACACACACACACACACACACACACACAAGGCAACCCCAAGTTGGTCCAGTACAAACCAATGTATCATGCTGGAATGCATATTCTTCCTGTCAGTGCAGAGTACTAATAGGCAAGTATTGGACTGGGGGGTCAACAAGATTGCAAAATGGTCACTGCTCTTCCCTTGCAGGGCTAAAGGGTTGGGGAGAAGGTTGGCGTAAGTAGGAAAACGGGTGTGTGTGTGTGTGTGTGCGCGGACATCTGGGAGAAGGTAAAAGAATGGTGATGTGTATAGTCAAAGTGCAGAATGGACTCTCTTTTAGGTCCTACATGTATGCATATTAGCAACACATCAGCATGTCAGCATTGTACATGCTAACTAACATTCTATTCATTACCATTATTATATGTTCCAACCCCCTCCTACATTCACAAGGGCTTAGTCCCACCCCCTCCTCCCCTATGAAAGGCAGAGAGTGCCTCACACGTCGTCTCCTGCACTAAGCCCGTCAGAGGGGAGGAGGGGATTGGGACATACACCAGTGCTTAGAGATGGAACTCACCAGAACACAGCAGGTGTCAGTAGAATATTTGGGTGCCTCTCTTCATCACCTGGATACCACTACTTTGTAACAAGAAATAGAGACCTCAGCACACATACATATATCCTCAATCAGATAAAGGCAGCTGCAACAGACAAATACATGACCACATATGTACATAGCTTGGGATATGAAATAATATTAACAAAACAGAAGCTCAAAAAACATTTTACATACAACTCAGGGCTGGATCTGCCTTGACCCTTTGCACTATTGGAATGTTTACCACACCCACAAAATGGATGTGGTGTACTTTCCAGGAGTGTGAGGGGTTAAGCAACATAGGCAACAAAAAAGACCCCTGTGGGTGTGGTGTACTTTCAAGGATGTGAGGGGTTAATAAACACAGCTAACAACTCACACACTCCTCACCACACCCACAGGGCTCTTTTTGTCCGCTGTGTTCATTAACTCCTCCCACTCCTCACAGGGCTCTTTTTGTCAGCTATGTTATTTAACCCCTCCCACTCCTGGAAAGTTCACCACGCCCACAGGACTCTTTTTGTCAGCTATGTTACTTAACCCCTCCCACTCCTGGAGATATCACCACGCCCACAGGACTCTTTATCAGCTATGCTACTTAACCCCTCCCACTACTGGAATGCACACCATACACACAGGGCACTTTTTAGTCGGTTATGTTCCTTAACCCCTCACACTACAAACAAACAACACCCAGACAACACAACTGACTAGCACCAAGAGATATTTAACCCATTCTTGCCCAGGGTACTGGCCACACCCAGGCAACTCAACTAACCCAATCTTGCCCAGGGTACTAGTACAGACAACACCCAGACGACACAACTGACTAGCGGTTAGATATATTTAACCCATTCTTGCCCTGCGTACAGACCAACCCAACCGGTTAATCAGCATCAGCTAAAGTGATTCTTCCTAATGTGCACCCCAGGAAAAAGAGCTGGGAGTATGTGGGAATGTGTGTGTGTGCGCGCGCGCGTGGTGTGTCATTACGCATAATGGGATGAAGTATCAAGATGTAGGAACGTAGCGTTAACTTACGCGGTCGTAGAAAACAGGTAGATACACGCCGAGCGCACGTTCTTCTATTCACGCCGATGAAAGAAATATTCAAAAACGTATTGAACCTAGGGCACTTTACGAGCATTTAGAAAATGACACGCTCCTCCCACTCACACACGCACCAGCACTTACAATAAGGGCGCGCCCACATTTGATGTTATTAATCATTATTGACCTATAAAGAAAAATGACATTACAAGTATGAGTAGTCCCAGCATCAAACTGATCTTTGTCTATTGACTATATAGGAATGTTCAATCCCTTCGCAACCATTGAATTTAACTGAGAGTAGTGTCAGCAGCACATGATAGTCAGCATCTTATCTGATGTATACATGCCATGCAGGTTCAAACATGTATATTACTACATATCATATCATATCATTTGCACTCGGCAATATCATCGCTTGCGCTAAAGTTTTTGTTATGATGACCCACCCCCTCACCTTGTGACATAGGTGAATGCGCTAAAGTATTTGTTATGATGACCCACCCCCTCACCTTGTGACATAGGTGAACATCAAGTTGCTTAATAACGTTAATGCTACTAGTTACTGGTGGTAGTCATCATCATCATCATCATCATCATCATCATCATCATCATCATCATCATCATCATCATCATCATCATCATCATCATCATCATCACCATCACCACCATCACCATCATCATCATCATCATCTTCATCATCATCATCATCATCATCATCATCATCATCATCATCATCATCATCATCATCATCATCATCATCATCATCATCATCATCATCATCACCACCATCATCATCATCATCATCATCATCATCTTCATCGTCGTCGTCGTCGTCATCATCATCATCATCATCATCATCATCATCATCATCATCATCATCATCATCATCATCATCATCATCATCATCATCATCATCATCATCATCATCACCATCATCATCATCATCATCATCATCATCATCATCATCATCATCATCATCACCATCATCATCATCATCACCATCACCATCATCATCATCATCATCATCATCATCATCACCATCATCATCATCATCATCATCATCATCATCATCATCATCATCATCATCATCATCATCATCATCATCATCATCATCATCATCATCACCACCATCATCATCATCATCATCATCATCATCATCATCATCATCATCACCATCATCATCATCATCATCATCATCATCATCATCATCATCATCATCATCATCATCATCATCATCATCATCATCATCATCGTCGTCATCATCATCATCATCATCACCATCACCACCCTCACCACCCTCACCCCCATCATCACACACACACACATACACAGACACACACAGCAACAGGCAATCCCAAGTTGGTCCAGTACAGAGGGGAAGTACTAATTGTCCATCGCTGGAGTCAGAAGTAATTACATAAGTGTCAGGTAGCATTTCTCCCCTCTTCCCCCCCCCCCCCCCCCCCCCCATATATACTGCCATGCTCCTAAAATAATATTGGAGTGTTCTATCCAGGGTTAGGGAAAACCTTTTGTCCATTGGAGTCAGGTAATAGCAATTTTTGGTTGCCAAATGGCATGCACCACCCCCCCCCCCCCCCCCCCCTTGCTACACATCCCTGAGTAGGTGGAACCATTCACTGCCCATGATTAAAAATAATTAAAAAAGATTTTCAGTAACACATGTACAGGTGCCCCACCTCCTACTGCCAACACCAGATATGGGTTGGAGTGTAGTTAATTCTTAGTGGGAGTTGTGCCACAACCCCTAAGGCTGTTCTGATATGAATTGCCACAGAGTCACTGAAAAGATCTGCCTGTGTAACCTAGCTCATGCCTCTACGGCACTGTAATTTGTCAGTAGGTGTGCCTTTTTAAGATATCAATAACAACTTTAATCAATAACCATACAAATGTATAAATAAGTGTGTTAACGAATGGAGGTACAGTTTCACAATGAAAACGTTCCTATAATGACAGTTGCACAGGATTTCTCATTTCCTCATTGCCATAGTGGACGATAATCTGTTGAATGAGAAGAGGAGGGTGAATGAAATGGCCCAACATATAACATAAGGCACATTGTCAATGGGTTGGCAGGGCAAGATGTCACACACACACACAGACACACACACACACACACACACACACACACACAAGCATGCGCACACACACACAAGCACACACAGCGTGTAGATGTGGAGCCCTCATTACAAATGCAAGATGCAAATTTATGAAAGGTACTTATAAACTACATTACTATTTTACAAAGTAGAGTAGCTGTCAAGGGTGAACTCCCAGGCAGCTGCTAACATGACCTCCTTCTTATTCATTACCCTTATCACATATATGCTTTGGAAGGCTTACTGACTCTACACTTCCCAACCCCTTCTTTTTTTTTTAGTACCTCTATATGTCCCAACCCCCTCCTCCCCAGAAACAATAAGCTTCTCTAGCAAGTTGGGAGATACCATATCCCTGTACATGTAAATAGAGACCTCACAAATCCACAATCAGATAAAGGTACATATACATATAGGCAGCTGGAACAGACAAATACACAACCACATATGTACATAGGCTCCCGATATGAACAACACTCAAAAAGTAAAGGGCTCATTTTGCTAGGTCTGGCTTGACCCTTTGCACTATTGTAATTGGAACACAGCTGAAAAAGAACCCTGTGGGTGTGGTGAGGAGTGTGTGAGGAGTGTGTGAATTTTCGGCTATTTTCCTTAACCCCTCACACTCCTGGAAAATACACCACACCCACAGGGGTCCCTTTTTGTAGGCTACGCAACTTAACCCCTCACACTCCAGGAAAGTACTTCACACTCACAGGGGTATTTTAAGTCGGCTATGTTACTTAACCCCTCACACCTTATGGTGAACTTTCTGGTTATAGAACGGACTAAAAAGAGCCCTGTGGGTGTGGTGAATTTTCCAGATTGTGAGGGGTTACGTGTAACATAGCCGATAAAAAAGAGCCCTGTGGGTCCGGTGAACCTCTCCTACACTAAGCCCTTCAAAGGGGAGGAGGGGATTGGGACATACACATACACTGTGCTTAAAGATGGAACTCACAACCAGAGAACCTTGTTACCAGCCATCCACCATCCTGAAGAGAGCACAGGTTCAGTATGATATTTGGGTGGTTAAAAATAAAAGTACATGTATCCACAATCAGATAAAGGCAGCTGGAACAGACAAATACACAACCACATACTGTATGTACATACGTACATAGGCTTTGGATATGAACAAAACACCCCATAGCTGGGAGAGCATGTGTGTGTGAGTGTGTGTGTGTGTGTGTGTGTACAAACCACACCCAGGTATTAAAATGACCAGCAGCCCTTTCTGGGGTACAGGCCACACCCAGACATTGAAACGACTAGAGAATCATTCTTGCCCAGACCAACTGCCTAGCATGCAGTTTGAGAGATTTAAACATTAACCCATTCTTGCCCAGGTAAAAGGCCACACCCACATGACACAACTGACTAGCAGCTAGAGATATTTAACCCATTCTTGCTCAGGGTACAGATCAACCCAACAGGTTTCAGCTAAAAAGATTTATATACACCCTAGGAAAAAGAGCTGGGAGTATGTGTGTGTGTGTGTGTGTGTGTGTGTGTGTGTGTATATATACACTGAAACACACACACACACATTCTTGCCCAGGGTACAGACCACAAAATGATACAACTGACTGGCGTCTAGAGATATTTAACTCCATCTTGCTCAGGGCACAGACCAAATCAACCGGTTATATAAAGAGATTCTCCTAACATGCATCCCAGGAAAAAGAGCACACATACACACACACACCACACACACACACACACACACACACACACACACACACACACACACACACACACACACACACACACACACACACACACACACACATTCTTGCCCAGGGCCAACCGGTTACATAAAGAGATTCTCCTAATATACATCCCAGGAAAAAGAGCACACACACATACACACACACACACACACACACACACACACACACACACACACACACACACACACACACACACACACACACACACACACACACACATTCTTGTGTAGGGTACAGACCACACCCAGATGACACAACTTTTTGTAAGTTCTCGGGTTGGGGGCGGAGGGGGGGGGAGCTTATTCGTGGTACTTTACGGTAGTATTTTTTAAACTCCTTCTTGCCCAGGGCATAGTCCGCATAGACCAACCTAACCAGTTACATAAAGAGATTCTCCTAATACATCCTAGGAAAAAGTGCACACACACATATATACACACAAACACACACACACACACACACACACACACACACACACACACACACACACACACACACACACACACATACACACACATTTCTGCCCAGGCTATAGACCACACCCAGATGACATAAATGACTAGCGGCTAGAGATACAGACCAATCCAACCGGTTAATCTGCATCAGCTAAAGAAAAGAGATTCTTCCTAATATACACCCAGGAAAAAGATCTAGTCGTATGTGTGAATGTTTGTGTGCGCGCGCGTGGTGTACTTGTCATGCGCGATATATATAGCAACGGACCGTTAACTTACGCAGTCGAAGAGAACAGGTTGATACACGCCGAGTGCATGTTCGTCGATATAGGAACGCCGATGAAAGAAATTTTCAAACGTTTTGAACTAGACGCACATTACGAGCATTTAGAAAACGACACGCTCCTCCCACTCACACACTCACCAGCACCTATAACCAAGGATTATTAACCTGTAATTGTTAATAATCCTTGCTATAACTTGCTCCATAAGGACGCGCCCACCATTGGCATGTTATTAATCATTATTGGCTCAAAATAAGATTATTACGTAATTGGCAAAAGTAATTAATTTTGTTGTTGATTCTTCTGCTCGCAAGATGAAAGTGAAAAATAAAAGAATGAATGATTTATATTTTGAAAAATAATCCTACTGCATTCATGTTTTAAAAAAATCAAATACTTTACATGAGTTTTCAATGTACAGACGTCTATGGATGTCCGAAATTGCTGGACATGATCTACCTCTTCATAACTCAAGCGTCTACACTGACTGGTGCAAAGCCACTTTTTGGGACGGTCATTACTTTCACCCTTACTTTTATCCTTTATTTCATTAGCCACAACACGCCAGCCATTAGTGTCAACAGGGATTGCTAACATTCTAGTGCGTACTTTGGTCAACCAACCATTCATGTGGTTCTTTAAAATCTTCAACAACCTTTTCTTGTACATTTTATTGCTATTTAGTGCCTTTTCAAGCAACATACACCCTGCCTTTTATCATCTCTTTGTGAGACAAAACCTAAACATTAAATTTATACACCCTGCCTTTTACATCTCTTGGTTCAAAGAGATAAAACCTGAGTAAAAATTAACCTAACTTTTCATTACATTAAAGTTACACATCAGAATGCTCAGTAATCACCACAGTACTTGTTACAGTATACACATAAACTCACCGTTTAATCTTGACTTCTTATTGTCCAGCACCGTTTAATCTTGACTTCTTATTGTCCAGCACTTGGGAGGCAGTGTTTAGATCAGACCCAGACTATTTAGCCTTTTAAACTGCTCTTCTTGTTTCAGCATGATCAAGGTAGCGTTTGTGCTCACCAACCCGCTTGGATTCAGGGCGTTTTCGGCACCACCAGGTTCTTTCTGCGTCTCGCTTCGATCTGCGTCTCGCTTCGATCTGCGTCGTCTTTTCTTGCTCGCTTCGTCTCAGGATCTTTTTCGTACCGCGCCCGTCCAGCGTCTCGCATGGGTCATCATCAGAGATACAGTTTGAAGATACAAATTAAAATAGGATGACGAGGGTCTGTACCTTGCCCTTTTCCTGACACGATTTACTCAAGATCCCGTTGTCGTTCGTCGGCTCGCTTCTGCTCAGAGTTCGCCTGGTAACGTTCTCCGGCTTTTGCTTTGTGTGCCACCGAACTAGGTTCATGCTTTGCTCTCATTGTACCGATCTCTTTTGACGCGAAGGCATGTTTCAACCAGAACATAAAAACGAACACGTGCAAGGTCACGTGCTTAGTAAACGGGTTCTTATGGTCCTAGGGTAAGGCAATTTATCAAAATTCCAATAGCAATTTGTATAGACGAAAGCCCGACAACATATGGGTCCAAGCATTTAGTTACGATCCTTATCCAACTGTCCATCCGCAAGTATACTTCATTTTTTATAAATCGGCAAAAATACACCCACGCACACTCTTTATTAATTTATATCGAAACTGATATAAACGATATAGTTTCAATATTCATACAGGATGAAACTTCGCATCAAGCGCTACATTTCGGTGCAAATATCATTTTTTCCCGCTTTTCCTAACTAGAGTTATGTTTGACGAAAGGAAGAAGGAGAAGAAGGAGAAGGAGAAGGAGAAGAAGGAGAAAAAAAATGGCGGATTCGAGGGATCGACTATACCGTCTGGAGACAACGGCAGGGTTGCGAACATCGCGCGTTGGACAATAGATGCAGCGTGTTTTGGGCAGATTTTATAGCGACTGGCAAGTGGCTACGAAGCGTATATTCTGTTTTCTAACGCTCGATCGAAAACCACGCCTACGGAGCCAATCCTACGTCCTGATATAAAAAAATTAAAAACATTTCAGTTGCTATATAATATTTTACTTTTCAGGTTCTCCTACCCTTCTCAATACACATTTAAATACACCTGTACACACAGAGCCGCGGTAACACATCAATCGTTTAAACCAACCAACCCCTCTTTCCCCTGTCCCCCCCCCCCCCCCCCCCCCTTGTTGTTAGCGCCCCCTCTCCAAATCACGTTAATGAAATTCATGAATTAATGCTAGCAGGGCGGGCGCGTAGGTATTATTGTGTCCAGGTTCAGTTTTTTTGGGGGGGGCGCGTAACGTGCACATTAGGGGGCGCTGAAATATAATTCATTGCTGACTACATGGCCCGCTCCCTGGTGAAAAGTTTTGCAACATACGGCGTTCCATAGTATCGGGCCTGAGCTTAAGCACCCCCTTCGCTGAAATCCTGGATACGCCACTGGGACTTAGGACCTCCACAAGGATAGCAATTAAGACTGCACGGATGCGATGGGGGGGGGGGGGGGCGCCATATCATAATCTGCCCCCGGGCGCCAGAGACCCTCGCGCCGCCACTGGGTACGTGATTTGTCCAAGTACCTATAATAGTACCTCACCTATAAAATCTGCCTAAAGTGGCGGGGTTGAGATAGAATTCTTAGCTAAAGACTTGTCACCAACATCGGCTGATCTTAACTCTGCGAGTGGAAAGAAGTAATCATTTAAGCCTCGTACCCAGACCCATGTCACAGCAGATGTGACCCTGTGACATGGGTCCGGGTACGAGACAAGGATAAATGCTTTGCCACGCCCACATCAATCCATATATTCATAGTCTTACCCCCTCCCCCCACTCGATGCCGATGCACCACTTATTCATATTTGACAAATTACATTCATGTAGTGCTGTAGTGCTGACACACCCCGATAACGTTGCCCACAAAGGAGTATCAATGGTAAGCGACACAAATGTTTTTAAAACATACACAGGCATATGCAAGAAAACATGTACACCTAAATATATGTTGGCGTAATCTGTGGTCTTCGGGTGTTTGAATTTGGGGCTCTAAGGGCCATTTTTCACCAGTTGTACGAATCCGGGCTCCAATATCACCCATCTAACCATCCCCGCGCTGTAAAAATTGCTTCCTATGTCAGTTTTAGTCTTCGGCGCACCTATGTAACGCTCTGCACGAGCACACACACACTCCAAGTAGCATCGTACGTGAAATTAAAGCAAGCATGCTAAAACACTGACAGATACATCACGTATATACGAATGCATGCAGACCATGGACACGTGCACACACGCAAGCAACTTTTACCCAATTAATCTGATCTGTTGAAGGCCGATGACTTGCGAACATTGCATGCGGCGGTCCAAAATAAGCGTTTTTTAAAAATAAGCCTTTTTTATTTTTCAACAGGTCTCTCGTGCACCGGCCCGTAAGTAATGTTGAAACATCGTAACACGCCCATGCCCACGATGCTGGTGTACCACAGGGAAATAAATCGTGTTCCGGACCTTGGGTTTTACACTATCCACCTTGGGATCTGTTCCATCAAACGTATTCAAAGTGCCTAAGTCAACCGTGAATACATTTGATGGAACAGATCCCAAGGTCGATAAGATAAAACCCAAGGTCCGGAACACGATTGTTTTCCCTGTGTACTCTTATTAGTACGCACCAGCAACCTGTAGAGCGCACGCATGCACATACATGTGTACTCAAAGGAGCCAAAGCACATGCAAATGATGTAATCAGCTCATGTATACATGTATAATAATTGGGACTATCTCTGCGGTTTTATGACTTGTGGTATTATAAAATAAATTATAATCAAATAGTATTCCGAATAAATGGCCTATGTCCTTCAGATTATCAGTACTTATTATAGGTCTGTTTAATCTCCATAAGCTCTTTTCAGTCATCCATACTGGAAGTTCGATGACCTTTAGGGTACAAAACACATAAGACTGAATGGGGGAGCGGTGTCAGATATAGGCCTACGAAGGAGTCCTGCATAAACCATCGGAATCTGCAGGTCATTAAATTTTACTTATTCAATAAGTTATATAAGAGATTCCATTCATCTGTAAAAAAAAAAAAGTCCAATTATAATACAACGTTCCAAATTATAACAATGCTATTTTCCCATCTGACATGCATACAGTCGGTGATAGATACTTTTTCAAACGCCTTTGTGCTGTTTCTGTTACTTCGAGCAGCATTCGCACAAAGCAGTGGTGAGTTTATAATACAGTTCCATGCATATTAATTGACCAAGAATAAAAATATATAAATTTTCAGTCTGCAGCAATGGAGACCTAAGACTGTCTGGTGGGAATGTTATCAATGAAGGAAGGATTGAAATATGTATCAATAATGTGTGGGGCACCATCTGTGATGACTACTGGAGTGATACTGATGCCAACGTTGCTTGCAGGAAGCTAGGCTTCTCTGGACAGAGTATGTCTTTTATAATATTGGTGTCCATGATGAGAACTGTTCTGAATTAATCACTTCTCAGATGGTCTGGCATTCAGTAATGCTCACTTTGGAGCTGGAACAGGAAGCATTATTCTTGATGATGTAATATGTTCTGGTTCAGAGACATCCCTCCTTGACTGCTCACGTGCCACCACTATGTACTGTTATACAGGACACTTGGAGGATGCTGGAGTGAGATGCTACAGTAAGTTCTTAAACTTTGTACAGATGTAGCTGCATGGATGATACTTGTTGTACTTGTAGTATTTGCTACACGCAATGATTGCACAGCATTTGAAATTTTCCTCAACACACAACTAGAGAACCTGTTGATTAAATCAGGTCATATTAATTTGAATCTTGTTATAAACACTCCTCATTTCAAAATGTGTGCTTTTATATTTAATAACGTCAAACAAAAGCAGCCTGGATTAACTGCAAGATCCATTCTGGGACACCTTGCAAAATCAATGTATACACCTTAAAAACTGAATGATAGGGCATTACTGAAGCAATCAGTGCAGCATTGCAATGCTTCAGCACATATCAATCACTTCTCCATTTATCCATTGATTAGTTGAAACACCAGACTCCAATTGTACATATGGAGCAGTCCGTTTGGTGGGAGGAGTAACTCAGTACGAGGGAAGGGTGGAGGTGTGCATTAATAACCAGTGGGGAACAGTGTGTGATAGCTCCTGGGACAGCATTGATGCTACTACTGTCTGCAAACAGCTGGGCTATGCCTACACAGGAAGTGAGTACCACACTACCTCTACAAAGATGCATGTCCCATGTTCTGTCAATGTTACAGGTGGTATAGCCTTCAGTAATGCCCAGTATGGAGCTGGTAGTGGACCTATCTTCCTAAGCAATGTCCAGTGTACAAGTTCAAAGAGCAGCCTTCTGTTGTGTACAAGTAGTCCAATCCTCTCTACTTCTACCTGTACCCATGCTCGTGATGCTGGAGTCAGGTGTGAAGGTTTGTGTTCCATCTCCTCAGGCATGACTGGTATAAATCTGTTCATTCCTTCAGCTCCCTGTGCTAATGGAGACCTAAGACTGTCTGGTGGGAATGTTATCAATGAAGGAAGGATTGAGATATGTATCAATAATGTATGGGGCACCATCTGTGATGACTACTGGAGTGATACTGATGCCAACGTTGCTTGCAGGAAGCTAGGCTTCTCTGGACAGAGTATGTTTTTTATAACTATGTCCATTGTAACTAGACAATCCCTCTCTTCTCAGATGCTGTGGCATTCAGTAATGCTCACTTTGGAGCTGGAATAGGAAGTACATTTCTTGATGATGTAATATGTTCTGGTTCAGAGACATCCCTCCTTGACTGCTCACGTGCCACCACTGTGTACTGTTATACAGGACACTCGGAGGACGCTGGAGTGAGATGCTACAGTAAGTTATACAAACAGTACACATGCAGATCTGGTAGTTATAGCTTTGTTACACTAATGTTGTGCTTGCATAGGGGAGTTGAAAACCATAACTGATTTATGCATGTGCCTCAAAGGAGGATGTATACAAGCCCCATCGGACCCATGCATAGGATTTACTACATTCTGGATTACCTGACATTACTAGTGAAGGTATACTTGAAACGTTTAAGTGGGTATGGTAAATCAATCGCCATTAACAACTTTCTAAGTTTGAGCAGGGAGTGGGTGTGACCATATTAACTGACAGGCGGTTAGGGTTTGTAACCTCCCCTACATAATGAAAATCGATTTTTCTGAAAACAGTAATCGATTTTTCAGGTTATTGTGGATCTGAAAATCGATTTTTCCAAATAGTTTAAAAAACAAAATCGATATTTCCGAATAGGTTTTACCAAACTTCCTGCTGAATACCTAGGTTATTGAGGTTATGGTGCTGGTGGAGTGCACACTGAGAAGATAAATTGTTTATTTTATGTCTGCACAGAAATCCACCTGGCCTCACACCCGAACTAGAGCTATGCATATCACTTGAAAACACAGAGACACAAAGGTCTACAGTAACATGTGTTTGCCAAATAGAGTTTAATAACTTGTGTGTCTTTACTGTGCACTTGTACATATCAATAGTAATATAACCTAACCATCCAACACTAACGTTACACAGAGAACCAGACAATAACCAAGGTGTTCACTGATACTGCTTTTGCTAGGCATGCAGGAAGACCGTAGACAAGCGGGGGCTTCAAATTTGTCTATGAGAAAAAAAAAATTAATGTGTTGGCCATATCGGGTGTGATTAGAACAAAGTGGCGAGTCGCCATACATGATCTCCCCCCTCGAACTAGTTGATAGCATTGATATAATTTTATTCATAAATACCCGATACATAGATAGTTGATAGGATAGGGGGTGGGGTAAATATTGCACCTCTCTGTGTTCCATAATCCCCTATATTGCACCTCTGTGTTCCATAGTCCCCTATATTGCACATCTCTGTGTCCCATAGTCCCCTATATTGCACCTCTCTATGTCCCATAGTCCACTATATTGCACCTCTCTATGTCCCATAATCCCCTATATTGCACCTCTCTGTGTCCCATAGTCCCCTGTATTGCACCTCTCTATGTCCCATAGTCCCCTATATTGCACCTCTCTATGTCCCATAGTCCCCTACATTGCACCTCTCTATGTCCCATAGTCCCCTATATTGCACCTCTCTATATCCCATAGTCCCCTATATTGCACCTCTCTATGTCCCATAGTCCCCTATATTGCACCTCTCTATGTCCCATAGTCCCCTGTATTGCACATCTCTATGTCCCATAGTCCCCTATATTTCACCTCTCTATGTCCCATAGTCCCCTATGTTGCACCTCTCTATGTCCCGTAGTCCCCTATATTGCACCTCTCTATATCCCATAGTCCCCTATATTGCACCTCTCTATGTCCCATAGTCCCCTATATTGCACCTCTCTATGTCCCATAGTCCCCTGTATTGCACATCTCTATGTCCCATAGTCCCCTATATTTCACCTCTCTATGTCCCATAGTCCCCTATATTTCACCTCTCTATGTCCCATAGTCCCCTATATTTCACCTCTCTATGTCCCATAGTCCCCTACATTGCACCTCTCTATGTCCCATAGTCCCCTATATTGCACCTCTCTATATCCCATAGTCCCCTATATTGCACCTCTCTATGTCCCATAGTCCCCTATATTGCACCTCTCTATGTCCCATAGTCCCCTGTATTGCACATCTCTATGTCCCATAGTCCCCTATATTTCACCTCTCTATGTCCCATAGTCCCCTATATTGCACCTCTCTATATCCCATAGTCCCCTATATTGCCCCTCTCTATGTCCCATAGTCCCCTATATTGCACCTCTCTATGTCCCATAGTCCCCTATATTGCACCTCTCTGTGTCCCATAGTCCCCTATATTGCACCTCTCTATGTCCCATAGTTCCCTATATTGCACCTCTCTATGTCCCATAGTCCCCTATATTGCACCTCTCTGTGTCCCATAGTTCCCTATATTGCACCTCTCTATGTCCCATAGTCCCCTATATTGCACCTCTCTATGTCCCATAGTTCCCTATATTGCACCTTTCTATGTCCCATAGTCCCCTATATTGCACCTCTCTATGTCCCATAGTCCCCTATATTGCACCTCTCTATGTCCCATAGTCCCCTATATTGCACCTCTCTGTCCCATAGTCCCCTATATTGCACCTCTCTATGTCCCATAGTCCCCTATATTGCACCTCTCTATGTCCCATAGTCCCCTATATTGCACCTCTCTATGTCCCATAGTCCCCTATATTGCACCTCTCTATATCCCATAGTCCCCTATATTGCCCCTCTCTATGTCCCATAGTCCCCTATATTGCACCTCTCTATGTCCCATAGTCCCCTATATTGCACCTCTCTATGTCCCATAGTCCCTCTGTTATGACATTGCACCAGCTATTTCCAAGTATTTTAAAAATCTATTGCAAGTCCCCCATACTCTTAAAACCAATATCGGGCTCTATCCACCCGCCCCTTATCTACCCCCCCCCCCCCCCCCCCCCCCCCCACATCCTCTTAGGATTCACAAATTAATTACACTGAAACCATACAATAAAGTGTAAGTGCAAACCCACAGGTACTTCAAAATTTCCTCATCCCACTCCCCCTTTTGGAGGGAGGGATGGCACCTCTTGCTCCTTAGTAAGTGGAGCTTAAGGGGTGGGGTAGGGTAGGGGTTGAGGGTAGATGATAGGGTAGGGGCTGATGGTAGATAGTAGAGAGGGGGTGGGGGTAGATAGTAGAGAGGGGTGGGGGTGGGTAGATAGTAGAGAGGAGTGGGGGTAGATAATAGAGAGGGGCGAGGTGGATAGTTAAGAGGGGGTGGGGGTGGATAGTAGAGAGGGGGTGGGGTAGATAGGATAGGGATCTACATAACAATATTAGTTGATTAGGGGTATACTACCCCCAACATTATCTACCCACCCCCATCATACCAAATATCTATTGTACCAGCTATCCACCATCAACCCGAACTACATGTATTATCTACCCCCACCCCTCTCTATCTACCCCCGCCCCTCTCTATCTACCCCCGCCCCTCTCTATCCTATCTATCCCCTATCCTATCTACTCTACCCCCACCCCCACCTCTTAAACTCCACTTACCAAGGAGCAAGAGGTGCCATCCCTCCCTCCAAAAGGGGAAGTGGGGTGGGGAAAATTTGAACTTACCCTACACTTAGGCTTATAAACCTAACTACTTTTATATACCTGCAATTGATTAAAGTACTTGTGGGTTTGCACTTACACTGTATTGTATGGTTTCAGTGTAATTAAGGATGGGGGGGATGGGGGGAGGATAGGATAAGGGGTGGATAGATAGCGATATTGGTATAGGGGGGAATGCAATGAAAATAGCTGATACAATGTAATGAATGTTATAACAGAGGGGACTATGAGACACAGAGAGGTGCAATACAGGGGACTATGGGATATAGAGAGGTGCAATATAGGGGACTATGGGACATAGAGAGGTGCAATATAGGGGACTATGGGATATAGAGAGGTGCAATATAGGGGACTATGGGATACAGAGGTGCAATATAGGGTACTATGGGACATAGAGAGGGGCAATATAGGGGACTATGGGACATAGAGAGGTGCAATATAGGGGACTATGGGACATAGAGAGGTGCAATATAGGGAACTATGGGACATAGAGAGGTGCAATATAGGGGACTATGGGACATAGAGAGGTGCAATATAGAGGACTATGGGACATAGAGAGGTGCAATATAGGGGACTATGGGACATAGAGAGGTGCAATATAGGGGACTATGGGACATAGAGATGTGCAATATGGGGGACTATGGGACATAGAGAGGTGCAATATAGAGGACTATGGGACATAGAGAGGTGCAATATAGGGGACTATGGGACATAGAGAGGTGCAATATAGGGGACTATGGGACATAGAGAGGTGCAATATGGGGGACTATGGGGCATAGAGAGGTGCAATATGGGGGACTATGGGACATAGAGAGGGGACTATGAATGGGACACAGGAGAAGCTGCATTATTATACTGTAGCCATATACATTCAAGAGCTGGCCATATATTCTCATTTCTGTCCTCTCCTAGCCTCCTGGCCACACCCTCTCTTCTCACCCCTCCCCCTCTCCTAGCTCCTGGGCAGACCCGCTCTCCTTAGCCTCCTGACCCTTCATCCCTCCCCTAGCCTCCTGACCCCCACCCTCTCTCCTTACCCCTCTCCTAGCCTCGTGGCCACACCTTCTCCTCACCCCTCCCTTAGCTTCCTCTCTACTCCCTCCCTCCCTCCCTTCCATGGCCTCAAATACCTGCACATAGTACTAGAGGTTGTCAAAAAGGAACCCCATGTGGTACCTGAGCTGCCAGACCACACCCAGATGTCTTGAGAGCTTCTTGTGCTGCATTAGAAGAACCCAACATTGGTGGAGGGACATCTGTGCCCGACGTATTGACAGAAGGAATTTAAATAGCAAGTTATATCTGCAGCAAACATGCATGCTTAGATGTGATTGAACCACACAAAGTAACAAACTGGTGACCTAACGTGATAGGTAAAGGATGCAATTACATATCATGTTAGCGATACGTTGAATAGAGGGACCCTCACAATTCAAGCACGCAATCCACTCAATTGTTTTCAATGTTTAGATAAGAAGTTAGTTCTATAATTAAGACTTGGATCATAATTCGCTTGATACATTAATAGTAGTTCAGGGCAGGAGGCAGCATGTGGAGATGGGGGCTGGGTGAGGCATTGAAAGATTTGAGCTAGGAGAACCATTGAAATATTGGGGCTTAGGGGAGGCATTGAAATATTGGGGCTAGGGGAGGCATTGAAATATTGGGGCTAGGGGAGGCATTGAAATATTAGGGCTAGGAGAGGCATTGAAATATTTGTTGGATGGCTGCGGGCCGATTTTTGATCCAAAGAGAGTGAGATTTAGAGAGGGAGAGAGAGAGAGTGTGAGAGATTGAGAGATAAAAATGTAAAGATAAAAGCTCAAAATCACTTAGAGTTGTACGTATGTGATGTTTCTTTACTGAGGCAAAATTGTATGCCTTTGCATCATTGGCGAATCCAAACTCATTGAGCATAGAGGACTTTAAATGTGCAAACGATGATACATAGTTTACCCCATGGGGCTGCATAGTTAACCTTCCACCCCACCATACTTAGCCTCACATCACATTAAACCTGCTCACTTTTCCAGAACAAGTAGTGTAAAGAGTAGGTGGCACGATGTGGCCAGCTAACAGTGTAGCTTAGTCTCATTGACTGTCTGTACTACCAGCCACCACAGAGGGTGGGGCTAACTGCTAGGGTTCAGCATAAGGTCCCATGTTTAGCTCGAACTGCTTAAATATCATCACTTTTAATAGCCACCTGTTGTGAACACAGGTTGGCTGTAACCACTGCATCCCACAGCCAAAGTCATGGATCTGTGGCCATGTACTGTAAATGGAATTAATAATCCAATCAGTGGCAAAAATAAAAAGAAACAGATGCCAATAACATGTCTAATTCCCGTGAATATGATATCGTTTTGCTATATCCATACTAGTTGATACCCCAGACAACAACTGTGCATATGGAGCAGTCCGTTTGGTGGGAGGAGCAACTCAGTACGAGGGAAGGGTGGAGGTGTGCATTAATAACCAGTGGGGAACTGTGTGTGATAGCTCCTGGGACAGCACTGATGCTACTACTGTCTGCAAACAGTTGGGCTACGCCTACACAGGAAGTGAGTACCACACTACCACTACAAGGATGCATGTCACATGTCCTGTCAATGTTACAGGTGGTATAGCCTTCAGTAATGCCCAGTATGGAGCTGGTAGTGGACCTATCTTCCTAAGCAATGTCCAGTGTACAAGTTCAAAGAGCAGCCTTCTGTTGTGTACAAGTAGTCCAATCCTCTCTACTTCTACCTGTACCCATGCTCGTGATGCAGGAGTCAGGTGTGAAGGTTTGTGTTCCATCTCCTCAGGCATGACTGGTATAAATCTGTTCATTCCTTCAGCTCCCTGTGCTAATGGAGACCTAAGACTGTCTGGTGGGAATGTTATCAATGAAGGAAGGATTGAGATATGTATCAATAATGTGTGGGGCACCATCTGTGATGACTACTGGAGTGATACTGATGCAAACGTTGCTTGTAGGAAGCTAGGCTTCTCTGGACAGAGTATGCTTTTTATAACTATGTCCATTGTAAATTAGACAATCCCTCTCTTCTCAGATGCTGTGGCATTCAGTAATGCTCACTTTGGAGCTGGAATAGGAAGTACATTTCTTGATGATGTAATATGTTCTGGTTCAGAGACATCCCTCCTTGACTGCTCACGTGCCACCACTGTGTACTGTTATACAGGACACTCGGAGGATGCTGGAGTGAGATGCTACAGTAAGATAATATTTGGTGCATTGTCTAACAAAGCCAGGCTTATGGAGTTTTTGATTTTCCAAAAAATAGCTGCCTTCATAAACTTGTTCTTATGCATCAAGGACATTTACAATGAGGGCATTTAATACTTCATTTGCAAAAGATATTCAACACTTCATTGTTATCTTGTCATGTAATTTTATGAAAAGCCCTGTTTTGTCAGACGACGTACACAGTAGCCCTTGCTGTGTAATCATTTGGAAGTAAAATCTTATAAGGTATATATCAGTACATAAATCTGGTCATTGAAATAACCATTTTATTAAAAAACAAAAACATCACTCAGTTTGATCAGTTAAACCTTTTGAGATGGGGCCTTTTACCTATAGGCTGTCACTACGCACAAGTGAAGTAGAATAGAAATTGCAAGAGGTTCAAATGTAGTATTCTAGCAGTTCATTAGAAATAAATGTATTAAATCACAAATGCTAAACATTGTGTAGGTGTGCAATGATGCATTAAAATGAAGATATCAATTTCAATATACTTATTCTATTTTAATTCCAGTTGACACACCATACACCGATTGTACATATGGAGCAGTCCGTTTGGTGGGAGGAACAACTCAGTACGAGGGAAGGGTGGAGGTGTGCATTAATAACCAGTGGGGAACAGTGTGTGATAGCTCCTGGGACAGCACTGATGCTACTACTATCTGCAAACAGCTGGGCTACGCCTACACAGGAAGTGAGTACACACTACCTCTACAAGGATGCATGTCCCATGTCCTGTCAATGTTACAGGTGGTATACCCTTCAGTAATGCCCAGTATGGAGCTGGTAGTGGACCTATCTTCCTAAGCAATGTCCAGTGTACAAGTTCAAAGAGCAGCCTTCTGTTGTGTACAAGTAGTCCAATCCTCTCTACTTCTACCTGTACCCATGCTCGTGATGCTGGAGTCAGGTGTGAAGGTTTGTGTTCCATCTCCTCAGGCATGACTGGTATAAATCTGTTCATTCCTTCAGCTCCCTGTGCTAGTGGAGACCTAAGACTGTCTGGTGGGAATGTTATCAATGAAGGAAGGATTGAGATATGTATCAATAATGTATGGGGCACCATCTGTGATGACTACTGGAGTGATACTGATGCCAACGTTGCTTGCAGGAAGCTAGGCTTCTCTGGACAGAGTATGTTTTTTATAACTATGTCCATTGTAACTAGACAATCCCTCTCTTCTCAGATGCTGTGGCATTCAGTAATGCTCACTTTGGAGCTGGAATAGGAAGTACATTTCTTGATGATGTAATATGTTCTGGTTCAGAGACATCCCTCCTTGACTGCTCACGTGCCACCACTGTGTACTGTTATACAGGACACTTGGAGGATGCTGGAGTGAGATGCTACAGTAAGATAATATTTGGTGCATTGTCCAACAAAACCAAATTCATGGAGTTTTTGATTTTCCAAAAAATAGCTGCCTTCATAAACTTGTTCTTATGCATCAAGGACATTTACCATGAGGGCATTTAATACTTCATTTGCAAAAGATATTCAACACTTTCTTATTGTTATCTTGTCATGTAATTTTATGAAAAGTCCTGTTTTGTCAGACGACATACACAGTAGCCAGTTGCTATATAATAATTTGGAAGTAAAATCTTATAAGCTATATATCAGTACATAAATCTGGTCATTGAAATAACCAGTCAGTTTGTATTGTTAAAATAAAAAACAGCATCACTCAGTTCGATCAGTTAAACCTTTTGAGAAGGGGCCTTTTACCTATAGGCTGTCACTACGCAGTGTGTGATTGTGCAAAAAATAAGAAACAATTGTTCACAAATGAAGTAGAATAGAAATCGCAAGAGGTTAAAATGTAGTATTCTAACAGTTCATTAGAAATAAATGTATTAAATCACAAATGCTAAACATTGTGTAGGTGTGCAATGATGCATTAAAATGAAGATATCAATTTCAATACACTTAATCTATTTTAATTCCAGTTGACACACCATACACCGATTGTACATATGGAGCAGTCCGTTTGGTGGGAGGAACAACTCAGTACGAGGGAAGGGTGGAGGTGTGCATTAATAACCAGTGGGGAACTGTGTGTGATAGCTCCTGGGACAGCACTGATGCTACTACTGTCTGCAAACAGCTGGGCTACGCCTACACAGGAAGTGAGTACCACACTACCACCACAAGGATGCATGTCACATGTCCTGTCAATGTTACAGGTGGTATACCCTTCAGTAATGCCCAGTATGGAGCTGGTAGTGGACCTATCTTCCTAAGCAATGTCCAGTGTACAAGTTCAAAGAGCAGCCTTCTGTTGTGTACAAGTAGTCCAATCCTCTCTACTTCTACCTGTACCCATGCTCGTGATGCAGGAGTCAGGTGTGAAGGTTTGTGTTCCATCTCCTCAGGCATGACTGGTATAAATCTGTTCATTCCTTCAGCTCCCTGTGCTAATGGAGACCTAAGACTGTCTGGTGGGAATGTTATCAATGAAGGAAGGATTGAGATATGTATCAATAATGTGTGGGGCACCATCTGTGATGACTACTGGAGTGATACTGATGCCAACGTTGCTTGCAGGAAGCTAGGCTTCTCTGGACAGAGTATGTTTTTTATAACTATGTCCATTGTAACTAGACAATCCCTCTCTTCTCAGATGCTGTGGCATTCAGTAATGCTCACTTTGGAGCTGGAATAGGAAGTACATTTCTTGATGATGTAATATGTTCTGGTTCAGAGACATCCCTCCTTGACTGCTCACGTGCCACCACTGTGTACTGTTATACAGGACACTTGGAGGATGCTGGAGTGAGATGCTACAGTAAGATAATATTTGGTGCATTGTCTAACAAAAACAGGCCTATGGAGTTTTTTGTGTTTCAGTAGCAATTACCTCTACAAACTGGTTGTTATGCATTTATATGGCATTGCATAATTTATTACAAAACATTTTCTTCCCTGTAAGTTAAAAGAAGCCTATTTTTTTGTCAGATGATGCTCCACTTCATGGATCCTCAGAAATAATCATTTTGGTAGTAAATATATCAGGGCATAATCTTCTCATTATAAAAAATAACCATTGCTTTAGTTCGATAGTTTGAACCCTTTGAGCAAGATGTGTTTTCCCTACAGAGAGTTGAAAATGAAATAGTTTATGATTGTCCAAATACATACAAAAATTGAACAGTTTATGATTGTCCAACAATTGTCTACATGTGCAGAATAGAAATTGCATGTTACAGTTCATTGCAATAGAGGTGGGGGAGCGTGAAACATTTAATCACAACCACTAAACATTGTGTTGCATATAAATTATGTAATCCATTTCAATATACTTCTGTAACACACAATAGTTGATACACCTGGCAACAACTGTACATATGGAGCAGTCCGTTTGGTGGGAGGAGTAACTCAGTACGAGGGAAGGGTGGAGGTGTGCATTAATAACCAGTGGGGAACAGTGTGTGATAGCTCCTGGGACAGCACTGATGCTACTACTGTCTGCAAACAGCTGGGCTACGCCTACACAGGAAGTGAGTACTGCACTACCACAACAAGGATGTACGTCACATGTCCTGTCAATGTTACAGGTGGTATAGCCTTCAGTAATGCCCAGTATGGAGCTGGTAGTGGACCTATCTTCCTAAGCAATGTCCAGTGTACAAGTTCAAAGAGCAGCCTTCTGTTGTGTACAAGTAGTCCAATCCTCTCTACTTCTACCTGTACCCATGCTCGTGATGCTGGAGTCAGGTGTGAAGGTTTGTGTTCCATCTCCTCAGGCATGACTGGTATAAATCTGTTCATTCCTTCAGCTCCCTGTCCTAATGGAGACCTAAGACTGTCTGGTGGGAATGTTATCAATGAAGGAAGGATTGAGATATGTATCAATAATGTATGGGGCACCATCTGTGATGACTACTGGAGTGATACTGATGCCAACGTTGCTTGCAGGAAGCTAGGCTTCTCTGGACAGAGTAGGTCCTTTTTAACTATGTCCATTGTAAGCTATACAATCCCTCTCTTCTCAGATGCAGTGGCATTCAGTAATGCTCACTTTGGAGCTGGAATAGGAAGTACATTTCTTGATGATGTAATATGTTCTGGTTCAGAGACATCCCTCCTTGACTGCTCACGTGCCACCACTGTGAACTGTTATACAGGACACTTGGAGGATGCTGGAGTGAGATGCTACAGTGAGATATTTTTTGGTGCATTGCCTAACAAAACCAGGCTTATTTTTGACTATAACAATTGCCTCTACAAACAGGTTTTGTTATACATTATAGACATTTATAGGGCATTGCATAATTTATTAGCCATAGATATCAAAACATTTTCATCCTTTTTTCTTGCCCTGTAAAGTTACAAGTAGTCTATTTTTGTCAGATGTTGCACCACTTCATGGATACACAGAAGTAATCTTTATAAAGTAGTAGATATATCAGTGCATAATTATAGTTAAAAAAAAAAACACCATTGTTTCAGTTTGATGGTTTGAGAAGGAGTCTTTTCACTACAGAGGGGTTGAAAATTAAGCGGTGAATGATTGTTCTATAATATACAAACCAATGTCTACATATGTAAAATAGAGATTGCATGTAATGGTTCATTTCATAAAGGTAGGTGGTGTAAAACGTTTAATCACATTGTGCATGCGTGTGGCTATGCATTATGTAATCCATTTCAATATACTTCTATAATGCACAATAGTTGAGACACCTGGCAACAACTGTGCATATGGAGCAGTCCGTTTGATGGGAGGAGTAACTCAGTATGAGGGAAGGGTGGAGGTGTGCATTAATAACCAGTGGGGAACTGTGTGTGATAGCTCCTGGGACAGCACTGATGCTACTACTGTCTGCAAACAGCTGGGCTACGCCTACACAGGAAGTGAGTACCACACTACCTCTACAAGGATGCATGTCACATGTCCTGTCAATGTTACAGGTGGTATAGCCTTCAGTAATGCCCAGTATGGAGCTGGTAGTGGACCTATCTTCCTAAGCAATGTCCAGTGTACAAGTTCAAAGAGCAGCCTTCTGTTGTGTACAAGTAGTCCAATCCTCTCTACTTCTACCTGTACCCATGCTCGTGATGCAGGAGTCAGGTGTGAAGGTTTGTGTTCCATCTCCTCAGGCATGACTGGTATAAATCTGTTCATTCCTTCAGCTCCCTGTGCTAATGGAGACCTAAGACTGTCTGGTGGGAATGTTATCAATGAAGGAAGGATTGAGATATGTATCAATAATGTATGGGGCACCATCTGTGATGACTACTGGAGTGATGCTGATGCCAACGTTGCTTGCAAGAAGCTAGGCTTCTCTGGACAGAGTATGTTTTTTATAACTATGTTCCTGGTGAACTATTAGAATGTTCTCTTCTCAGATGCTGTGGCATTCAGTAATGCTCACTTTGGAGCTGGAATAGGAAGTACATTTCTTGATGATGTAATATGTTCTGGTTCAGAGACATCCCTCCTTGACTGCTCACGTGCCACCACTGTGAACTGTTATACAGGACACTCGGAGGATGCTGGAGTGAGATGCTACAGTAAGTTTGCCTTGCATATTTATGTTCGCCTGCTTGTTAGTATTTTTACTTCCTGCAGTAGTCAATGCGACCTGCACACAAGGTGCAATTCGATTATTAGGTGGAACTACCTCATATGAGGGACGTGTGGAGGTGTGCATTAATAGCCAGTGGGGCACCGTGTGTGACTACTTGTGGGACAGCAGGGATGCTACCATAGTATGCAAGCAGCTGGGATATGCCTATACAGGAAGTGAGTGTACAAGATATAGTGAGGAACACAAGTCTACATATTTAAATGCTGAAATCAAATGCAACAATGCAAGAATTTAGTATTGATATGGATCCACACCTTGATTCATACAAAAAACTGCTGTTTCGATTTGACTGCGCAGTGCAAAACTGCTCTGTAAAACCATGGTTCTATTTTACTTTCATTGCACATTACTACTCGTATGTACCTTTGGGTTAAGAGAAATGTGTTTGAAGGGTAGAAAAATATCACATATTAAAATGGAGTTTTTGATTGTACTTGTATAGATTATCCATGCTTGTAGCGTTGAAATGGATGGCACTATATATTACAAGTAATAAAAACATTCCTTATGAGAAAGGTGGTTGTATATTTTAACTGTGTAATACAGGTATATTTCATTTTCAATCAGAAGCCTTGCTTCCTTCTGGTCAGATGTTTTCATAGAGAATGGTTTTATTACTTGTTTTGTAAAACATTTTTTGGTTGGTATGGTTTATGCTTCAGAGTGTCCTTGTAAATAGTTTTTAAAATCAATGCCTGAAATATTATATGAGGGAATAGTATCAGGAAGTTAAGTCACATTCTTAGGTCCATTCATAATGTAATTTCTATCTAAAATGTACTCTTCATTTATCAACGTTGACACGGCTGAATATCTTTATTATAATAAAGTTCTTCATGTTTCAGTATAGCCAAAACTTCAGTATTTAAGCATTATACCATATTGTTGAAGTGTCCTCATATCACAATGTTACCTCCGCATATGGTGACCACATAGCACTGTCCCTAGAACGGACTGACAGGCTCTAGCGAGGTCACAATATCAGTGTTTGTACTGTGGTTTGCAGTAAGTGGAATGCCCTCCTTTCCCCTTGCATGAACAAAAGGTGCTAAGGCTATTGGAAGTGCATACTATGGAGTGGGGACCGTTCCCATCTTCCTTCGTGGTGTGCAGTGCAGTGGCAGTGAGGCAGCCCTCCTTCAGTGCACCAGTGCCAATGTGGTAAAGACGGGACCAGGAGGATGTAGGCACCTGAATGACAGCGGTGTGATCTGTGAAGGTACTGCCATGCTGAAAAAAAAAAAATTGGAATGATCATGATGGTGGATGGGGCATGCTTTAGCTTCCTGCAGCAATGGAGACCTAAGACTGTCTGGTGGGAATGTTATCAATGAAGGAAGGATTGAAATATGTATCAATAATGTGTGGGGCACCATCTGTGATGACTACTGGAGTGATGCTGATGCCAACGTTGCTTGCAGGAAGCTAGGATTTTCAGGAGAACGTATGTGCTCTAAAGCTTGCTGGTATCCTGGATGCTAAATTCAACCCCAACTGTTCTTTTATTTTCAGATGGCGTGGCATTCAGCAATGCCCACTTTGGTCCTGGGGTTGGAGATGTCTTACTTAACAATGTTCAGTGTCTTGGTGGTGAGACGTCTCTGCTGGACTGTGCTCACAATGCGGCGGCGCCGTGTTCCACCGGTCACTATGAGGACGCTGGCTTGAGGTGCTATGGTGAGCCATGGCACATGGCAGGCTATATGCCTCATCTGTAATGATTTGGTGTGAGCTATTGTCTGGTTATTGTGCCTATCACGGTTATATATATATATATATATTGGGTACATAAGTGAAGGCTTACAGGTGAAGTGCTCATATAACTCTTGCTGCCTGTTTTCTGCAGTGCATTATACTCAGGGTGGTGTTTGCGCATATGGAGATATCCGTTTGGTGGGAGGAGCAACTCCGTACGAGGGAAGGGTGGAGGTGTGCATTAATAACCAGTGGGGAACAGTGTGTGATAGCTCCTGGGACAGCAATGATGCAGCTACTGTGTGCAAGCAGCTTGGGTACTCTTCAACAGGAGGTTAGTGCTCATCAAAGTGTAGGTGTCTTATTACTAAAAAGGGACATGTTTGATGATGATAATAATAAAGCAGAATCAATCATGCTGAACCACCAGTATGGGTTAATAGTTTTTTTCCCTAAGTCGTGAGCTGGATGGTGCCACATATCATTCTTTGCAAGGTGTTACATGGTCTTGCGTTGATGCAATTTCAAACCATACCTATCCAGCTCCACGCTACTTTGGCAGTGGCAATGGTTCCATCTTCATCAGCAATGTGCACTGCACCAACGAAGGCCTTCTACTCACGTGCAGCAGTGACCCAATCCTGTCTATTGGTATCTGCACCCATGGCAATGATGCAGGCGTCACCTGCAATGGTACACATTTGCCACCTGGCTGTGCATACTGGAACTTTACTACTCCAATTATTCACTCCAGGTGTATCGATGACATCCGCTTCCAAGGAATTACCATTTACTCCAAGGACATCATCAGCTTTTTGGATACTGCCATCCTCTCCATCCCCTCAACCTTCAGATTACAGAATCACTGCATCGACATCAGCTTCCCAGGAATTACCATTTACTCCAGGGACATCATCAGCTTTTTGGATACTGCCATCCTCAGATTACAGAATCACTGCATCCACTTATTACAGTGTTGTAGCTGAAATTTCTAGCAGCCAGACAATCAGCCCTAGGGACTCACTGACATTGCTGCCTGCAAGCAGTACTTATGTTCTTAGCACATCTTCAATGCAAGCAACGTCTCCAACTGAGACTGGAATCCCTAAGGCTAAATGCCCTGCTTCCATTACATCTGTCGCCCTTGCCAATACTGTTACAGTTATTCTCAAGAATAATATCAAGGTTGGTGTTCATGCATGGTGGCCACTGCCTCTTTCCCTCAAGTTAGGCATACTCAAGCTAATACATGCTTCCAGATTAGTAAGAAGCATGATTACAGTGGACATGAATACAGAATTGAAACATAGTACCTTACAAGCTGTCACCATGAATTAACACCACCAATATGTTATGAATGAGTGAACTCTTTACTTTGCATACTAATATAGAATGCATTAATATAAAATCAATGCACACCCCAAAATTTGGCCACATCATTATGTGTGATGAATGGTATCCCACTTGGTAACAATAGTTATTCTGTCCCCCACAGCTGACTGACAATGTGAAAGTAAAGTTTATTTCAGTGACAGAACCCCTCATCACCACATATTGCTCCCTGTACAAGTCAGCATGTGTTCCCATACCAATAGTGGATGGATTGGCTGCAAACACGTGAGAATACTGTGGTCTATTTATATTTTAAAGCTCACTTCTTGATTCTCTTCCACATGTCTGACCGTATAGTAACTATGTGAATGAAATATGTATTGTAATCACAAGCTCTACGACCAATACTAATGGAGAACTGGAGGTGACCTTGTTTGCAGCACTTGACAATGGAAATGGCGTGCTCCAGCGTGCAACCCTTCAAGCAGCAATACAAGTAAGAGGGAGCAGTTGTGCAGTGAGCAGTAATAATTACCAAGTGATTGAATTCCAGTCAGCTATAACCAATGGAGACTACACCAATGCCGGATATGATGAAGTCAGTTTAAAGACAGGGTCAGGAGATGTTCCTGCCCAGGGACTGGGTGGGCTGCCCTCAGGGATTGCCATAGGAATATCATTATTTGCAGTGTTAGCAGTGGCCACAACTGCTGTCATTGTAATCATGTAAGCTTTACTATTATTCTCCTTCATAGCACTGTGTGCAACATGAGAGAATGACCGCTTTTTTCCCCCTTCTCAAGTGTGTGTATTAGAAGGAGGTCAAGAAGGAGGACACTCTTCTTTAATGATCAAGAGTATATGTATTCGAACGAAGAAACACTCTCCAAAGATACAACTCTATAAAGGGGTTTAGCGGCAGTGGATATGTTAGAATTGTATACTTTTTTTGTTCTGCCCCCCGTAATGATAATGGAAGATTAGTTACGACTAGTATTTACGATGTGTATATATTGGCAGTGATATACTCTGGCTCATTATTTAAGTCCGCGACACCATCGAGGAAGTAAAAATTATGCACTCTTCAAAAAAAAAATAATCGGTGTCTTTGGGGTCTAAATAATAGGTTAGACATATTATATTCCGCAGTCCATCTCGTATTATTAAAAATTCAGTGAGTTGAGCGAGACTATTATGATAACTAACAAGTGGTCACTAATGAATTCACATGAAAACACTTCGAAACGTTTACATAACTCAAACGAATAAGTGTGAATGTATTACATTTCATCCGTATCTGACTCGCTGTCCACATCATCAGAAGAACTGCTGCTTTCAGAATGGGAAGGGTCCTTTTGGTCTTAAAGTGCAATAGTCATACAAAAGGGCCTCTGGGAGCAAGAACAAATAAAGGTACAAGGAGCTTCTTGACAATCAAACAGACAGTGTAAAAGGAGAAGACGAGATATTGTATTTAGAGGTATCAATACATGTAGAATCATTCTTTATTTTGGATGCGGTACAAAATAATGATAAATATTTTAAAAGTTACCCCCTGTTAACTTGAAATTTTTGACTAATTGTAATCTGCACAAGGTTCATTTTTGTAGCCAACATAACTGGTAGATTTCTACACATTGGGCATGAATTTAATATTATTCATTAACGTTTACTTCCTCGATGGTGTCGCGGACTTGACTCTATTCTGTATTGCCTTTTACGCATCATCCTAGCTTGCTGTTTTTATGGCAGTAGAGATGGAACCTCTCACTACTTTTTTCAGTGTATAGACACTCTTTATAGTTGGATCCACATGTTAATGCACATAATCCTTCCATGTAGATTGCAGAAGCAGTAAAAAAAAAAAGATAGACATTTAGAGTTGCCTACATACTATAAGATCTAGTGCTTACATGCAAAGTTGTGAATAAATGCATAACACATATCAATATTTCTAGGATTTTTGAATTGCTCCTAGGTGGGATAATACCAGTAAATGCTCAATATGCCATTCCATTATTGAGCGTTGGCATTACTCCAAGATGAGACCATTGTTTATTCAATGACAGATCATTGAGGTACATGTAGAAGGATGGTGGGAGATCAAGAATGCTTGATGACAATTACACTATAATTCACGATGCAAAAAACGTGTATGTTAATGTATAAGAAAAACATACAAGTACCATATCTATGCCAGTTTCGTGAATAATGTGGAGACATAAAATACAGACAACTGACACAAAGTATACCACAAACTTTGATATGCAGACCAGTTGAATAATACAAAATAGCAGTTTTGTTCATCTCACAGTTGGTGGTGGTTGGCCCAACAGCTCATTCAGATCCATACTTGAAGGTATAGGAGGCAGGGCACTGGTACCTCTAACTGCAAAGAACTTGTCCAACAAAATCTCTGCTGCACTGCCAGCAGGCAAACTACCCGCAAAAACCATCTTCTCCATTACTGCTATTTGTTCTTCCAATCCTGGCTGCATTCGAAACCTATTTACCAGTTCCCAGTTAATGTGACTCCATAACCATTTCTTGGACTGTTCTTGCCTGACTCTCTGGAGATCCCCGCTGCCCTGGATAATGCAAAGAGTATGCATATAATACCACATTCACTATTCTCAGCTCCATTTTACTTTCATTTCCCTTTTAGCCTTCCCCTCCCAAAGACTTCTTCCATTATACTGCTGTATGTATACATGTGCTTGCATACCATGTGAGATTATTTACAATTGTATGTTCTTTGTGTTTACATGTAGTTCTACATCTATCATTACGATTTATAATTTAAAAATCAATATGGTATCGATGTCCAGTCAATGACCAAAGTACTTCATACTGACGGGCCAGTATTTCAAAGTATCGGAAGTTTCGTTAGAAACTTCCATATAGGATTTGACCCCGACTATGAATGTCATTAAAAAAACGCGACCCGTCTGTAACAACACTCCCGACGATCGGATCGTGTAGCTTGTTTTAGCAATCGATCTAGAAGTCAAAAATGAGTAGTTTCGTTTTTGTTTCATGTCGCTGAACCGCGTGGTTGTTGAGAACAAGAGTGTACTGCCGTCCTCGTACCCAGTCTCGGAACAAGGGGCGGGTCGTCTTCTTATTCTTCTTCTCCTTCTTCTTGGCAACGCATAACTCAGGACAGGAACATTTCTAAGCGATGAAAATTTCACCAATAGCTTCAGAATCGGCTGGAGGACTCGCTTTTATATAATATAATACTTTGATAAACCATAGATTATTTAGACAGGGATTGGAAACGGATCACGTGCACGCCAATTAACAGCTCCATCTGTGTTATAGCAGAAGATAGGTTATTGTAGTAGTTATTAAGTCTGGAATGGCCAAGTAACAGTAAAGGACCTTCAAACCCCGTTAATACTATCTACAAAAGTAGCCACAGGCCCAGAAATGACAGCAGTCTTACTCTATTCGTGCCGTGTCCCAAATGATTGACGCGATGTTCGATGTAAGCATGGATTGAAGAAGGTCTTCAATCTATGTACCAACACTCCCTGGCTTAGTGCATAGTCCAGTTCTGTCGCAAAATGAGTGCACTAGAGGATAAAACCTTCAACCCCCGTTAATACTATGTTTAAAAGAAGCTATACGCCCAGAACTGACAGTATTGTATTCGTGCCGTGTCCCTAATGATTGACGCGAGAGTCGATGTAAAGCCAACTCTTTATAACCTCATACCAACACTCCCTGGCATAGCCCATAGTCCAGTTCTATCGCAAAATGAGTGCACTAGAGGATAAAACCTTCAAACCCCGCTAATACTATATACAAAAGTAGCTATACGCCCAGAACTGCCAGTACGGCCTAGTCTATTCGTGCCGTGTCCCTAATGATTGACGCGATAGTCGATGTAAAGCGAACTTTTTATAACTTCATACCAACACTCCCTGGCTTAGTCCATAGCCCAGTTCTATCGCAAAATGAGTGTACTAGAGGATGAAACCTTCAAACCGCGATTACACTATTTACAAAAGTAGTTACACGCCCAGAACTGACTGTATGTCTAAAACGCTGTTTCGTGTCACTTTATGTTTTCAAAGCTAGGGAAAAGGGCAAAACCTATCCAGTTCTATTCAGATTGCTACGAAGAGCTTGTATACAAATAATCAAGGTCAAAAAACGTAGAGAACAGTTTTTGCACGCCCAGAAAGGATTCACATAGCTTCATTTCTCAGTTTTTATTAAAAACTCCCGAAGATTCGTTCACTAGAACTTCAAACATGTTTCTAGACAAACCTTACCTTTCATGAGTTGGGTGGAATACATTCGAGACTCTACATGATACGGATTCCACCAAAACCAGCTATAAGATATTTTCCCGCCAAACCCAAAAGGTGCTATCCATTATAACATTGACGGCGCATACCCTTCTACCGTAAAATGTATGGCTCACGTGACCCGTTTCCAATCCCTGTCTAAATAATCTATGGATAAACAATCGACTATCAGCCTCCTATGTCTTGTATAATTTAATTACGGTATCTAAAGATAAACGGCATGTGTATAAAGAAATGAAAACGGAGAAGCAGCCATACAACAGTCATTGGGTTACTTGGGTATGAAAAAAAATTAAGAAAACAAGTAAATAAAAACATTCTCTACGAGAAAGTTGGTGGGATATAGGATTTGATTATGACATTGGTGGTGTAAAAAGCAAGGAAACAAGGTCTTATCAGAAGGGAAAATGTCATAGTCCTATATTTAGCACACAAACAACACATGCCCTAGAAATGTGCTAAATATAGGACTATGACATTTTCCCTTCTGATAAGACCTTGTTTCCTTGCTTTTTACACCACCAATGTCATAATCAAATCCTATATCCCACCAACTTTCTCGTAGAGAATGTTTTTATTTACTTGTTGTGATATAAAATAAAGGTCTTACTGCTGCATTTTAAGTGGTTCAAAAAATGCACATTGCCTAGTTCTAGAATGGCCTGACTGTTATTAGACTGGTCAGATATCGTGCACCTGTTGTACCTTTAAATCATATGACATAAACAAGTTGGAAAACTAGTATTCCATACCTCCATTGTCTTCCAGAAGTTGTCCATAATACTCCACATCTCTTCAATCCCAACTTTAGTTGTAGAGGAGATTCTACACACCTGCATGTATCAATAACAGTATCATGCAAGTGTGTAGCACAAACCCTGTATAACAACACCTTTCAAGGCAAAGCCAACAAAATAGTGCATTGATACATGCCTTACTTGAGTCAAATATTGCACAGGGGATCGTGTCTAGGTTTTGAGGCATTAAGTAATAGGAGACAAATTTCAAATACCCCGGGAAAGTGGGCTACAGTAGTGCAAAAGGATCTCTGTGTGAGATCACTCAGACCAACCTGTGGGGTCCATAGGTTACTCTTCTTTCTAATCAACTTCAGGGCACTGGTGTATTCTGTTTGCATCCTGATAGCCGGAGCAAGGAGGTCCCCATCAGCTTTATTGATCAATATCAAATCTGCCATTTCAACGATGCCTTTCTTCATTCCCTGTGTGACCAATACAACCATCATCACTCCATATTGCACAGCCACATGTACATGTAAATGCAAGATGGAGTACCAGAACAATGTGTACGCAAAACAAGCAATGTACCAATACAGAGATCAACACTCTAGTGGCAAATAAACAAGTGAGAGTGAGTTTGGCCACATAAGTAATATCTCCTTTATGTACAAGTAGATGAGGGTAGTGTATGATGTCATGTTAATGCACTAAGATGAGGTAGTGTATGCTGTCATGTTAATGCACTAAGATGAGGGTAGGGTATGATGTCATGTTAATGCACTAAGATGAGGGTAGTGTATGATGTCATGTTAATGCACTAAGATGAGGGTAGTGTATGATGTCATGTTAATGCACTAAGATGAGGGTGGTGTATGATGTCATGTTAATGCACTAAGATGAGGGTGGTGTATGATGTCATGTTAATGCACTAAGATGAGGGTAGTGTATGATGTCATGTTAACACACTAAGATGAGGGTAGTGTGTGATGTCATGTTAATGCACTAAGATGAGGGTAGTGTATGATGTCATGTTAATGCACTAAGATGAGGGTGGTGTATGATGTCATGTTAATGCACTAAGATGAGGGTAGTGTATGATGTCATGTTAATGCACTAAGATGAGGGTAGTGTATGATGTCATGTTAACACACTAAGATGAGGGTAGTGTGTGATGTCATGTTAATGCACTAAGATGAGGGTAGTGTATGATGTCATGTTAATGCACTAAGATGAGGATAGTGTATGATGTCATGTTAACACACTAAGATGAGGGTAGTGTATGATGTCATGTTAATGCACTAAGATGAGGGTAGTGTATGATGTCATGTTAATGCACTACGATGAGGGTAGTGTATGATGTCATGTTAACACACTAAGATGAGGGTAGTGTATGATGTCATGTTAATGCACTAAGATGAGGGTAGTGTATGATGTCATGTTAACGCACTAAGATGAGGGTAGTGTATGATGTCATGTTAATGCACTAAGATGAGGGTAGTGTATGATGTCACGTTAACGCACTAAGATGAGGGTAGTGTATGATGTCATGTTAATGCACTAAGATGAGGGTAGTGTATGCATGCTCAAGGGTAGTGTATGATGTCATGTTAATGCACTAAGATGAGGGTAGTGTATGATGTCATGTTACTGCACTAAGATGAGGGTGGTGTATGATGTCATGTTAATGCACTAAGATGAGGGTAGTGTATGATGTCATGTTAACACACTAAGATGAGGGTAGTGTATGATGTCATGTTAATGCACTAAGATGAGGGTAGTGCATGATGTCATGTTAATGCACTAAGATGAGGGTAGTGTATGAGTCATGTTAATGCACTAAGATGAGGGTAGTGTATGATGTCATGTTAATGCACTAAGATGAGGGTAGTGTATGATGTCATGTTAATACACGTACTATCCTCTTTATAAACCTCATTATTGTTCTTACGCTGAAGCAATGTTGAAAATGTTCTGCATGGTTATCAAGTCCAGAGGTATGTGTGTGTGCATGTGTGTGTGAGTGTGTGTGTGTGTGCATGTACATGTATGTGCGTGCATGTATATGTATGTGTGCATCTGTGTGTGGGCATGCATGTGTGTATGCATGTGTCATGTGTGCAAATGTGTATGCATGAGTGTGTGGATGTGGTGCATGCGTGCGCGGACCTGCCCATAAGGTAACACTATGGACCTGCCCATAAGGTAACACTGTGGAGCTGCCCATAAGGTAACACTGTGGACCTGCCCATAAGGTAACACTGTGGAGCTGCCCATAAGGTAACACTGTGGAGCTGCCCATAAGGTAACACTGTGGAGCTGCCCATAAGGTAACACTGTGGAGCTGCCCATAAGGTAACACTGTGGAGCTGCCCATAAGGTAACACTGTGGACCTGCCCATAAGGTAACACTGTGGACCTGCCCATAAGGTAACACTGTGGAGCTGCCCATAAGGTAACACTGTGGACCTGCCCATAAGGTAACACTGTGGAGCTGCCCATAAGGTAACACTGTGGACCTGCCCATAAGGTAACACTGTGGAGCTGCCCATAATGTAACACTGTGGAGCTGCCCATAAGGTAACACTGTGGACCTGCCCATAAGGTAACACTGTGGAGCTGCCCATAAGGTAACACTGTGGAGCTACCCATAATGTAACACTGTTAACCTGCCCATAAGGTAACACTGTGGAGCTGCCCATAAGGTAACACTGTGGACCTGCCCATAAGTTAACCTGCCTGCAGCTCATCTCCACCTGCTGGTGATAGCACTAACACGAACATATCCACCATGTCACCCACGGCAACTTCTGACTGTCCCACTCCAACAGTCTCTACCAGTACTATGTCATATCCAGCACCTTTCAACGGAAGAGTATAAACGTGAATATGAGAATGTTCGTACATCCACATCTGGTGTTCACACTTAGGGACACTTGATGGTAAATGGCGCCATAAGTGCATCACATTATAACTTTAGACAGGTCTAATGAAGGCAGGCAGGCCTGATTGAAATGTAATGATAACACATTGAAGTATTCATGCAATTATGATGTGTGAGAAAAGCGATATCTGCGGCGGTGTGAAAGGCAGTTCAACTGACTTCAAGGTCACAAGATGCCCATAATGCAACTGTATACAAATGTATATCAAGATAATAATAAAGTTCTCCAGAGGCAATCCACGGCACTTGGAGCACATTTCAAAGCCACAAAACAGTCCCCTCTAAACTCATCTGACTAGATGTTATAATTTCTGGAGGTGGGGGGGGGGGGGGGGGGGGGGGGGGATTAGTATACAGAACCTCCTTGATGCTTTACAAAGACCATGTGGGAAGCAACAACTATTTACACATTCAATGCCAAAAGATTCCATGCTGGACAACTGAAATCAACAATGTGATCACATAAATTATTTTATGCTGAAGCCAAATGTTTGTACAGATGTACATAGTATCAGTGGGTTTGCAGCCCTTTAAGCCACAGGTATACATACATGTGCCTGTCTAGCCCACCTTCACACAGCACAATAGCTTCATTTGTCCCTCTTGTTACCCCACCTGCAACAAAAAAAAAAAGTGATGACATTTTCAAAATGGCCTGAAAGTGCAGTGAATGTGCAATATAAAAGTGTGGAGAAAGCGTAAAGCAAAATGCATGTGGCAACAGTGTAGAGGAAAGCTTTTTAAAACCATTCTTTTGTTGGTGGGGTTCATATCTTTGTTTTGTCACGTATATTAGATGCTATAAATAGTATTCTGTTTCCTATTGCGTATTAAACACATGCCGTTTATTACGTTTATTAAGTTGATCTTGCTAAACATGTTTGAGTCAGCTGGCCAGTAATACAGTTGCATAAATTAATACATACACATACACATGTACACTGCGCAATATTACCTGACACACATTGACATACAAAAACACATTGACATACATTGATATAAAGAATGCAACAAATGACATAGCCTTGTAAATAGGTGTCTACATGCAGTACCAAGACATTCATATTCTACCTCAAGCAGAGGGGCAAGTAGCACTTGTGAACCAATGGGGAAATATCTGCTTATGACAGATTTTAAACTAAGCTTAGCTAGTACCACGTTTCAATGCAATGATGCACAATGATAGCTGTGATGAATACGCTGCACGTACCTAGTGTTCCTGATGAGGGAGATGGTCGAATGTATGCATTAGGGTCATTGGAGAGTTTGACCATTCTAGTTTTGTCACCCAAGATGGCACCTCCAGTGCGTGCAGATGATGGGTCAACAGCCTGCGAGGAAAGCACTAAAATAAATTGAATGGCATACATGCTATGCATGCACACAGCCCAGTACATGTTATGCATGTACAGTACCCTGTCCAGTATACGCTATGTGTGTACAGTACCCTGTCCAGTACACGTTATGCATGTACAGTACTCTGTCCAGTACACATTATGCATGTACAGTACCCTGTCCAGTACACGCTATGCATGTACAGTACTCTGTCCAGTACATGCTATGCATGTACAGTACCCTGTCCAGTACACGCTATGCGTGTACAGAGCCCAACGCAAGCTATGCACATATACAGCACCCCATAAATATACACAGCCCCCGTACATAGTACACTGCATGTACAGCACCCCATACATACTACTGCATGCACTAAGTCCCATACATGCTATGAACAGTCTTTTCTTTCATATGCCCCATCCATCGCCATCCAAACACAGTGAGGTTGAAATACAAAACAACATAAAAAACGTAGGGGGAATGAGGACCAATCTTTTATCCATCTGCACACTGACAAACAAGGGTGTAAATGTCGAACCAACACCACCAACTTCCAGTACATTGTCAATCAATAGCAAAAATGAAAATGTCCGTTCTGTACAAGATAAGTGAATGGAAACCCACTTTTAGGGAGGGCTCACAATATGTAACAGTTTTTGAAACACAAACCACGCTGCCTGTATCAGCTGTCTGTGCTACTGTTATATCCAGTTGGTTTGACTAGAGAAACCAGCCACATTGAAGCCATTGGCATACACTGTAGACTTAAGCACTACATACATCGTCATGTATTTAGAATTGCTCCTACTAGTAGTATAGCAGGGTTGGAGGAGCGGGCAGCAAAATGAGTTACACACCTGCATGCAAAAGCAGTTGTATGCAAAAAATGTACTGCCTGTCTTACCAACACAGCCACCTTGAACCCTCTGCCGGTCAGCAGCTGACCAAATGCCTCAATGAGGGTAGACTTCCCCGCACCTGGAGGCCCAGACAGGCCAATCCTGAACGAAGGCTTCAGCAGACCAATCTGTCGCTCCTTGCCACGCTGCGACAGGAGCTTGGTGAGAAGCCACTGCGCCTGGTGAGACTTCTCTCGATTCTTTGACTCCACTGAACCAGAAGTGGAAGAGAAAGTAAACAAAGCTAGTGTGCATGCTTAGGCTATTGGGACGCAAAGCATGGGGGGGTGGGGGGGGGGAGGGTGACAAATCTTCATATCCAATGGTTGCAGTTTTCACTATCTGTAGCAGGTATCTATTAGTTTTGCAAACATACACTTTCCGAATGGTGCAAACTGTGCACTACACATAAAATCAGCTCCTCTCTCTGTTTTAGGGTTAGGGTTAGCAGACCATTGATTCAACCAGATCCGTTGCTATGATACAAAAGATTAGTAATAACGGCGATTCTAAATAATGAAATTGTGTAAATTTATTTGTTCATTATGGGAGCAATCACAAAATGTCAAGCTTTTTAACCCCCCCCCCACCCATCACACATTATCCCTCACAGTTGTTGTCACCCCATGTAAATTGCGAATGCTCCCTTTACAAATTATAAAGTTGGGGATTTTAATGAAAATTAAATTTAAAAAAAGATCCTTGAATTCTATGAGACATTCCTGCTCTGAGGCTACTTGTAAACTTACTGACTTACAGGGTGCTCTTGTTAATCAGGTTATACCTGTGATTGAGTGAAGTCCATTCAACCTAACCCATGGGTAACTCATAACTTGAATAGTCTGCACCAAATTTATAACTTTTATAATTTAAATACCTTATATCCTATATTGGTTTCAATTCGGTATGATCTATTTCCTGTTAACTGCAAAGAGCCTCGTTATGCATCCAAAATTGGTCATAACGTTATGAGGCACTGAATTCATAATTAGCTAATGTGAGCAGTACTTCTCTTTTGCTCGTCCTAAAAATTTTGTAAAAGCATCACAAGGGTGAATATGGTGGACACTGTCCCAAATATTCACCAAGTCACCAAGCCCAGGCATGCCCCCCCCCCCCCAAGCTCCCCCTTATCTACGGCCTTGAGCTGTGACATTTACGTAATTGTATAATCTTTGCATACAGGTGTACATGGCATCATGAAAAAGCCGTGAACGCTAGGTTTTTACCGGTACGGTGTGTATGCTGAATAGATTTATTACACATAAGATATAGGAAGCAATACACGTACTAAGGAGCATAGCACACGTAACGAACGGATACACCCTAGTTGATAGCGAGAGTAGGCCTTCGTGATATAGGAAGGAATACACGTACTAAGGAACACAGCACGTAATGAGCGGATACACCCTGGTTGACAGCGAGAGTAGGCCATAGATGTATACAACAGTACACAGTGTGGTGGGATGGGGTATGAATTTCTAGTACCGGTAACCAAGTGCTGGTCAGTTTTCAAAATACTAAACTCACGCCTTTCGTGAGCCTTACCCAGAGTAATTGCTTCAGCCAATCTCGCCCTGTTTCCTTCTCTAATGCCAGCAAATATCTCCCGCGTTTTTGGAAGAACTGTGAAGTCGTGTAATTGTCGTCCATAAAGCAGCTGCGAGGAAAATAAATCGTACACGTCAAGCAAAAAATGTGCAACGCAGGGTACCTTCTCATGTATAATCCTCCAAGTTTTCAACATGTTTAACTCTGAACCCGTAACACTGGGTGGGCGTATTATTATCCTCTTCCCCAGGCTTAGCAGCAAAGGTTGGGGAACTCATAGATAATTATAATTTCTGGTATGAATAATCACGTATGAATACATTGCACTGAACCGTTGCTATCATCCATCTTGACTGGCAAATTTCATTGCGTTGTACGAGAACCCATTGTGTTGTAATGTCAGAACGATGCCAGAGACGTGTTGTTTCAAATAGAAGGTGTAAAGGATCTGGAAAAGGATTCGTTAGAGTCCCAGTAGATCCAGTTCAGCGACAGAGATGGATTGCTGCCATTAATCGTAAAACTGGATGCTGGCTATATGTACTAGGGTCTGTAGTGATCATTTTAACACAGGTGAGCTAGATCTAACCGTAAACTGCAAAAAAAAACTCTGTCATTTAGTATGAAAGGAGGGTATGTGTAATCCTTCAGCATATGAAATAATGCGCAGAAAGCCTATATGTTGGCAATCCAGTATTATAGCTTGTTTTGACATCGTTATCTTTCATAAAAAAATCTGATGTAAAGTTTGAAGCATACAGCGGCATAGCTTTCATACACATGTGCTAGTAGCTGTGTTCTTAGTTCTTGATTGTCTTGTTGTAGTATCTGCATGTGAACATGCACTGCCTGTCCTGCACTGCTACTGCTGTTACTACATTTGGCCTTGAATTATGATTACATTGGTCAGGGCTAGAGTTGGTTGAGGGCTCTGTATCGTTCCAATCTGCATGCAATGACACCTCCATGCCAACTGTATTGGAACTGGTTGAACTGTCCGATTTTTCACTAAGATCAGCTTCAAGCTGATCTTCAATGGAATCAGATGCATTACAAATGCGAATGATACTTGTAGGGATAAATGTAGGTGGAATCTCAGAGTGCAGCATAGATTGTGATGAGATCAGACCTACACAATTGATTTGGAGAAATTTCAGCGGCTCTAGCTTGCTGTATCTGCATATTGGTTTCCATGTTCTTTGCTATATCAAATTTTTGTATCCTTAGTACAGGGTACTACAGTTGCTCATCTGTTTAGCCACATTCATCTGATGGTTGGTATGCCTAACAAACGAGCAAATGACTAGGTGCTTGACAATGGAGTACCTTTTTTCATGCTGCATTGTGATGGAGCAAAATCACTGTGACAAGTATCCTTACAAGGTGTGCCTAGAGTAGAAATAAATACAGCATGACTTATATAGCAAATGAGAAATAAGACCATCCCAAAGTACTGATTTTTCATATCGATTGGATTGCAGTTTGAGCAGATATTAATCTATATTCCACAAGTGGCTAGGTGTTATGTATGACAATTTGAGTCAATTGGTTCAATGGCCTGATACTAAAACTCTAAAAGCAAACTTGCCAGTTTCTTTTCAAAAGTGGCACTATAACAGTATATATCATAGATTGGTTATTGAGCGCCCAGAATCCCTTCAAAGCTAGAGCAGCAAATACTCAAATTAACACTGTCAAAGTTGTTACAGCAGTGTCTCCCACAGGATCAATTATATTCATCTCAAAAGCATGATGAGGTAGTTAAGAGTGTCAGATAAGGTAATAACCCAGGAATGTGTCCGATTTCTTGATCACATTGAGAGAGGAGATTTTATTTTAGCAAACCGGGGATTTAATATTGGTGAGGTATGGATCAAAATTAATTTACCAGTGTATAAACCATTAGAGCAACAAACTTAGCTCTGATAATAGTCGTAACCTTCAAGACGTTTGTATCTCCCTGGTGTGTCAATAGAATACGTATACAAACTTGGAAAGTTCACAGGTGGCCGCAGCAGTATGTTATCGACCCATTCCGTGTTGGGGAACTGAAGGGCCCATGATTGCGAGGGTTAATTGACGTGACTCCCAGCAAAAAGGCAAAAAGTTCGTGCCTTTTCTTGGCCAAGATTCTTACCATCTAACCAAGATTGCAAGATTCTTGACCCGCAAAGCAAGAAACTTCTTAATAAGCTTGACATTACTGCAAGACAGCAAGAAGTGGTTCTTTACATTGCAGGAATTGCAAGATCAAGTCCAAAACATTTGTCATGATTTGTCAAGGTTCTTATTATCTTGACTGACATTGTAAGAATCTTGCAAGAATTCTTTTGATAGTATTGAAAGACAGCAAGATGCGTTTTTTATATGACAAAATCAAGACCAAGATTTTTGACAAGACTGACAAGGTTCTCATTACCTTTACCAAAATTGTAAGGTTCTTGACAGCAAGGCAAGAAATTCTATTACGAAACCTGACATTATTGTACATGACATTCAAGATCAAGTCCAAAACATTTTTCAACATCTATCGCCAAGGGAACTATACTAGTAGTGAAGGGTATATAACTCAAATATCTCTGGTTCTCCCATGATCAAAGCCAATATATCACATAATCTATATTGATAAAACAACATTAAGAGAATAATAATATGTGATTCACAATATTTGTCAATTGTGTCTGCCCTGGGATTGTGGACACACCACTTGTACTTGGAGTATCAGCACTTAGTGCAATGGCCAAGATGGGGCAACTGAGGTATGCATCACATCCACAAGTATACAAAAATAAAATGTATCTTGACTCCAATGTATGCACACTTCTTTAGCCCTAGTGATGTCGCTGAATGTGTGCTCCAGATATTGAAAGACAACCCCTCTGGTGCAGCCATGACAGTGGTGTACAATCAAAGTCATGACTATTTTACCTTTCCCCCAGAGCAATGTCTTAATATCTAATGCAGTAGATGGATTTTTTAAAAACTCTGACTGCAAATTTACAATGCATGTAGATACACACAGTGGAAATTGTGTTACTTGGCCATAAAATGTGCTTTAATGTTTACTTGATTGTTTAACGTTAACAGGATGCAATATTGAAAATCTAATAATACATGTTATTGACCAAACATTTGTCAACAAGTATCGGAAATAAGGGAGTGTTCTTTTCTGTGTAAAAGTAAGAAGACGTTTTGTACATACATTGTATACCCCAATAAATGGATTTTTCTACTGAGGGGTAGTGACTGCATTGTAGGAACCAGTATTTATGACATAACTGTTAACGTTAGCGTCAAAACTCTGGTTGCAAAAGTAGTGGCAGTGTGACCGGGGGCAAATGGGGGTGGGGGTGGGAGGGGGGGGGGGGCAGCGGCAAAACAGGGGCACCAAATAATGGCCAAAGTTAGCAAAGTATCGGTATAAATTTTTTAAAGGTAATTTGTTATTTCAAAAAAGAGATGTTCGTGAGATATTTTTTAAAGTGCGGGGGCCGTCCTATGGTTTGGCTCTTGGTGGTTCGTATGTGATGAGGACATGGGGGAGAGAGCGGCTTTATATACTTCTCCCCTTCCCCCCCCCCCCCCCCCCTCCCTGCGGTGGGTGCACCACAACTCCACTGTTGCAAAGTGAATGTTGAGGCTTTTAAATAGCCCTGTTTTGAGCAAATTTCATTACAATTGTGATGTTTATTGGAATTTCATAATATTAAAGCACCTGGCATGCGTAGGGCTATCCTAGCTAGGAATATGGTGCCTGCAGACTTTAATAAATAGTAGTTAATAGTTTAATGTAGTTGTACTGTTAGGTTGTTATTGTTACTAATTTTATTGTCATAATCTAGTTTCAGTTTTACAACCTTTTTTTTTTAAATGTTTATTTCATGTTCGTAATACTTGTATGTACAATCTCATAATATAAAAATAATAGTTATGTAGTGTATGAAATTATACAGGTACAGAATACATAAATGCATTAATTACATTTGTGCACAATTATTATTGGAATACAAGCGTACACAGAATATACAGCAGCAGTATTAATGTTAGACTAAACACCTAGGAGCTACATTTAGGCCTACAGTTCAACTCTAAACAAGCACTATTAATTAAGTTTAACCTGGAACAATTCTTCTACTCAGGATGACCCTAGCTACTGACCTCACTAAAGAGATCCATATCTCTGACATAACCTTAGCTTCTGGGAGTCTTCTGAAGGTATTCTGCCCCAGTTGCCATAACTCTCTGGAAAGCATAGCCACTCTAGCTCCTGACACTTTGGGCCATTGGAGTCTGAGTGCTTCTGGCACTCAGCTGTGTGGGCTATAACACCAGCTGAATTACAAGCGTCATGCAAAGTGGCAGGAGTGAGTGGAGAGATAACTGTAATATAGAAGGTTCCTGGTTTTGCCCTTTCCCACACATCAACTAGCAAATCAACCAGATGGGAATTGCTGTGGACCCTTGAAAGGCCTTGACCAACCTCCACTGATATAGACAGGTGAGCACACCACAACAGAATTCTGCAAAGAATCTGTGTCTGATAACCACAACCACAATGTCTGCAAGACACTGCATGATGTCCAAGATGATCCAAAGTGACATCGGGGCAGAATGGGCAAACTGATTGTATTGAATGGTTCATACCTAGCCACCACATCAGTGCAACCTGGAACTCAGCAGGATCAAGATGCAAGCCCAGCCCTACAGAGGGACAACCGAAAGCCATAGACTAGCATGAGGAGCAGAGGCAGAAAGAAGTCGAGCCTAATCACAATTTCAAATAAATCTTTAAATTATTCGACTGCATTTTACTACAATGCACTTCTGCATTAGCTAGCCTCAGTACCATGTACCAAACAGTGTTAAAGTACTCTGGGTTAGCAGCTTGCGGTGCATTTTTGAAATATTACGACAACTAATAAGCCCATTAAATGACTGCATATGTAAAGTGGGTCTTAGCTCATTGGCGGTCTGGGTATTAATTACCTGGGGGGGGCACAACACTTAAATGGTACCCTACCACCACCAGTCGGAGAGGTCTGAAATTGCGCTGGTAGGTATTTTGGCACCCCCCCCCCCCCCCCCCCTTTTAGGGGTCCGCTGGGAGGGGGGGGGGGGGGGGGGGGAGGGGAGGGGGCATTTGCACCCCTGGCCAAACCGCCACTGTCTTAGATTTCTTTTCACACACACACAAGTATGTGTGTAGGTGTGCAAGTGTACTGCATGTGTGTGTGTGTGTGTGTGTGTGTGTGTGTGTGAATTTCAATGCTCACGCATTGCTACATTCTCAAATGTAATAAAACCACAGTGGTAAAATTATAGGCACACACATCTTATCTATATAAATGCAAACAAGCACACAGCTGCTTCAGGTAAATCCTTTGTGGAAATGGCTACATGCTAAGCCCTTCCGAAGAGGAAAAAGTATATGCAGAACACTATCACGTACTCTATTGTATATAACACATACCAGAAAGCAAAGAAGACATGGGCGAGCATATTAATTATATCTTGATATCATTACATGCTGCATTTCTTGAAATGTATCCTGTTATTTTGTCAGTGTGTTTATTGGTTTTTTAGACGATGACTAGGGGATGCCTGAGCTCAAAGCATTTTCTGCGTCCTAGCAGCCACCTTCCTGGGACAGAATGAGGAGAGAGTATAAAACTACTCATTGATAGTCATAGGAGGCATTAAACATTCCAGCAGGAAGGTGTTCAGAAGGCTGTTTGATGAATACAGAGATTCATCCTTATCCTTTGTGCATTATAATCTAGTGGGTGCATTTTTTGCAATGTGATGGGTGGTGATATCACATCTGCACAATTTGGGCACAGCAGTGCAGTGGCAAATGTGCATTATGGCAGACATGATGTGAAGGTTCAAAGTAAGTTATCTGATGGATTTAATGATGGGGAAGTCCCATGACCTCTGGTGGATAGCCATATCAACAATAGGGGAGGATACCTTGTTGTTATCTCTGATGTACCTACCCGTCTGCCAGGATCCTTCTGAATTGCCTAGCTCTGCTTGGTACCCCCGTTGGGGATAATGTATCACATTCTGCTGCTCTATTGGAAAAGGTGAACCTACTGAAGACCGTGGGTGATAGGTTGAAACATCTTTTTCTCATGACACTCTTTTTGAGACACTCCTTTGCCATTCTAAGTTATTGTATCAGTTGCAAATATCACCATGTTTCCTTACACCAACTCTCTCCACCAGTATTGAGTAATATTGTGAAATGTTCGCTCCTCCAGTGATGATCAAAGTTGGATCCAAGCTAGCCTGCCTGTTAAACACGTGATGGCCTGGTCATTCAGACTGCCACATGTAGCCCCCATCAGCTTTTTAAGCTTCAACCAACAGCTTGCTTTTGCTTGTGTGCAGTGTACTATCTCTTTATTTAAGCATTGTCAGTGTTCCTACTGGTATGATGCCTCCTCTGTGTGGTCTCACAAGGTCACAGTGCCAAGGAGCCTGGTACCCATAGTGCCAAGAGTCTGGTATCTGTAGTGCCAAGGAGCCTGGTGCCCATAGTGCCAAGGAGCCTGGTGCCTGTAGTGCCAAGGAGCCTGGTGCCTGTAGTGCCACGGAGTCTGGTTCCTGTAGTGCCAAGAAGTCTGGGAGCAGTGGTCATTCTCATTCCTTATGCAGAACTTGTTGTGACTATCCAACGGGGCAATGATGCTTCAGTTATTGGGGCTCGCGTTTCTGGGGTTCAAGTGTGTTTGTATGCTTATAACTGTAACTGTTTATTTTAAAAATTTGTTTAATAATAACAAAAACATAAAGAGCTGTTTTATTCAGTGGAATTTCTTTTGTTTCAACCTTTGTGCAGTAAACCACTCTCGTTCCCCTATTATGTAAGCATTATCGCATAGTCAGGTCTGGGCACGAACTATTCCCCATGTGATCTAATATCGCTCGTGAAAGTACTAGACAGCTGCCTTTGACATGTGAGTTATAATTTATTTTTTACTGTTCGGTCGTTGTGTGTTGTGATATCCAACCGACTAAAGAGCGTGGTTCCTCTGTTTCGGAGAGGTGTCTTTTTTATCATTGCGTGGTAAACACGTTTTTTGTCACACGTTTTTATCACGCTGTTATGCCTGGTACTGGGCATTTTTCTGTTTTCATTCGGTGGTATGAAATAGGTTTGAACGATATGCCATTTGCAGTAGTTGTACCTAGACTTGTGACGATAGGATAAGTCGAGTTCGACAATGAAAGGGTAGTGTACTTTGGCTTGAGTTCTCTAGGAAAGAATAGGAATCTCAAGTATATCAAAGGTCTAGCACTATTACTCATTAATAGAGTAAGCACGCTAACCAATTCATAGGCGGCGGAGACGGGGGGGGGGGGGGGGGCAAGGCGGGCTATTGCCCCCCCCCCCCCCCCACGTTTGCCATGGGGGGGGGGGGGGGGGGGGGGGCGGGCGGCGGAAGTATCATTTAGATTTTTGGTTACAGACGATACAGGCAGGTATATAAAGGAGTCTATTTTATTACATACGTCGATACAAGTGACAGACAGTAATCGTTAAGTTCGGTGAGCACCTTGCATCATTTCAGTTCCACTTGTGGCACGAGTTAGATTCTAATTAACGGTATCCATCCATCGGTACGTGAAGTAAACTTGAACGCTTACGCTTGTTGCAGTTCCATAATCGTTTGGGTCAAACGGTATCCATCCTCAGTTCGTTTTTAATCGATTATATAGCTAACAAGTAAATAAAAACATTCTCTAACGAGAAAGTTGTTGGTATATAGGATTGACCAATGGTGGTGTAAAAAGCACGGAAACAAGAGTGACAGAAATTTGACTGGAAAATTGAAATAGGCCTATATTTAGCCCATTGCTCAGACATGCACTGTTATCATGTGAGTGTGCTAAATATAGGCCTATTTCAATTTTCCAGTCAAATTTCTGTCACTCTTGTTTCCGTGCTTTTTACACCACCATTGGTCAATCCTATATACCAACAACTTTCTCGTTAGAGAATGTTTTTATTTACTTGTTTCATAAGTTTTTTTTCTCCCTCAGACTGTCATATCAGTATCGTAGTGAATAATCAAACTTTGGAAAGGTCAATAATCACTAGAATGATAGGACGATCCATGTCCACCCCTGACTTTATCTCTTAGTGCAATAAACTAAATAACTAAGTAACTATAATAATGGTGATGATAATTATAACTATTTTTATATAGTGTACAAATTGTCCTTGTTCTTGAGGGCGGCTGCGTCCTCCCCAGCCTCCTCTCCCGCCAGGTTCTGACCATGTTGTGTGCAAGGGTGGCAGTACTTCTGCTGCTGCTCCTGCTGGTGGTAGGGGGCAGCGCAGCTAGTGGTGGTAGTGGCGGGGTCAGTGCTGCTGTTTCTGCTGGTGGTGGGGGATAGGGGGCAGTGCAGCTAGCGCTGGTGGCAGTGTTGCTGCTGCTGGTGGTGGGGGACTTGTAACAGCCTTTTGAGCTAGCAATTACAAGGTTCATATACAAGGAGTAGTTATATGGGAGAAGGATATGGTTTGCAGTAAATTTCATTTCAGCCCTGGCAACTACAATTAAATTCATACATAGTTGCAGGCAAGCCCTAACATGTAGACTATACATCAGATAAGGAAGCCTTTTTGTACAACAGATTTAACATGGCACCCCAGTTTCAATAGATTCATACTGCATGCACAGGCAGGCATGCCCTTACATGTATAGCAGCTAGTGCTGGTGGTGGGGGCAGTGCTGCTTCTGCTGGTGGGGGGTGTTGCTTCTGCTGGTGGTGGGGGTAGGGGGCAGTGCAGCTAGTGCTGGTGGTGGGAGTAGTGCTGCTTCTGCTGGTGGGGGGGTGCTGCTTCTGCTGGTTGGGATGGGGGGTACTGCTTCTGCTGGTGGTGGGGGTAGGGGGCAGTGCAGCTAGTGCTGGTGGTGGGAGTAGTGCTGCTTCTGCTGGTGGTGGGGGTAGGGGGCAGTGCAGCTAGTGGTGGTAGCGGCGGGTGCAATGTTGCCGCTGGTGGTGGGGGGACAGATCTTGTAACAATCTTTTGAGCTAGCAATTACAAAAGGCATCATTTACTTCACTTAGAAACTCACTATCCCTAAGAATAGCTTTTTCAAGACCACCATTATACTCCATTAGTGCATGAGATTTGGGTTCATACAAGGAGTAGCTATATGGGAGAAGGATATGGTTGCAGTAATTTTCATTTTCCCTACTCAGCCCTTGCAATTAAATTCATACAGTTGCAGGCAAGCCCTATCATGATGTCACCCCAATATTCAAAAGACAGATCACAGGGAGAAAGGACTACTGTACACACGGTTGGGTTACCACGCATGCTTAACATGTGAAGTGGTACAAGATCCCTTACATACATGCATGCTTGCTATTTGCATGCACATCTTCCCATAGCTTTTTAATGCTAGTACAATACAACATGCGCCCATAACATACCTTTGGGTGGTAGTGGTAGTCTGTGACCTCTGCGGTACCGCCATCTCTCGGCAGCACGTTTAGCCAATCGGATGGTGGGGTCCTTTCAGATGCCTGAATTGTCCTCTTTTAGTAGCGCGGTTCTCATCGTGGTTTTCTGCCTCTCAGCAGATCAATTCCTGCGATGTAGGCTGTCGAGTACAGAGGCCTTTATTTTAGGGTCGGCCTTGTGTACGGAGGCCTCTTCTTTTCTGGATCGGCCTTGTAGCTGTCACGTACAGATGCCTTCTTCTTTTCGGGACTCTTGATAGCGCATTCGGGCTATAGCTTTGTTCTCGTCTTGCTCCTTAAGGTATTCCGCTCGTTGGTTGGTTAAAAACATTAATTAAAATAAAATTTATAAAACATTAATAACTTGCTAGATACCAATTCCTATATAGAACTACTACCGCATAAGGGTCTTTTTCGCTGTAGTTTCTTTCTAGATGTGATATGCATTTATATGACATGATAGGATAACGTGCCGGTAAATTTCGAAGTGATTGGTACTATTGCCGTTCTTCAAAACCGCTCGTAGCTCGAGTTATACCTTCCTAAGAAGAATAAGAAGAAGACGACGACGACGACCAAGAATTATTTTAGGACTGGGCACAAGAAACAGGAAATTGTTAGTTTCTCTATAACCACACCGTTTTATGACAGGGAATCAACGTAGAACTATAGATCGTTGTGCTCTCATTCCGCCGCGACAAAGAGATAAGCGATCCGATTCTCCGTTGTTCCCCCAGACGTGAGTTACGTTTTTTTAATGACATTCATCAACCCTCAATCAATCCTATATTGAACCTGCTGCCGCAGGTTCAGATCTGCATACCAATACAGGCACGTAGCAGATGGGCGTTTTTGGTCCGGCGTCAATAACATTCATCGCTGACCTTTACCATATATGGTAAAGGTCAGCGATGAATGTTATTGACGCCAGACCAGAAACGCTCATCTGCTACATGCCTGCAATACCGCTAGCTGAGGGAAACTTTTCACTGTGCAGCACTGCAGACGGCCAAAGGCCAGGCCACGGCCAGATCCAAACGTAGTCGACGCGATTATACTAACAAAGACTTAAGACTTCATTGCAGCTAATGAGAAGAGGAAGACGTTTTTTGGAATATTTCCGTAATTGATATGTGTAGTCAAAAATACTTTCTGCGTGCATCTTGTACATTAGCCGATATCGAAGCGTGCAGCGTAATGAAATTGGATCGAGGGGAAAAAATCGACATGAAAAAAGTAAGACACCCCCCCTCCCCCCCCCCCCCCCCCCCCCAGTTTTATATTAGTAGCCACTACTTTTCCGCCCCTCCCCCCCCCAGGTTTATTTACCTTCCGCCGCCCAATTCTGATGTGATGATATTAAAACATTACTGTTATAAAATGAAGAATTATTGAAACGTTTACATGAATACGTAAGCGCGCACTTGTTCATAGAGAAAATAAGTATATACATTGGTGACTATATAAATTCAGTTGTCATTAGGTAGCGGTTGCTATGAACACTAATGTCACCAATGGCTTTTTCTGGTCAGTTGAAGAGATGGGTACAAGGAAATGCTTGTTACGGATGATTGTGCGCTTGAGATTAAATATAATTGCAACTTGGCTTGTATATTCTCTCTCCACTTCGTTTTCGTTTTTTGGCTCGACATTGCTTGAGGCTTCAGACTTGATAAAACCAGATTATCCAATTCACAGTAATAGCTGGCACTATTGTTATGTAAGGTCTGTACAGTACTTTTGTGTGCGCTGGCAAAACAAGGAATTAGATGAGTTGACTGACATGTGCAATAGTTAAAATCATTATCGTTGTGTTGTGTCATTTATTGAGTTTGTAGGAGTTGGGGATAATTGCATAGCCCCTGAGGCACTCCCTTGGGGCTTGCCTATGTCTGTTTTAAGTGTATGAAATTGTTGCTGTAAAAAGTGTATATTTGCAAGGAAGGTGTATCAAAGTTGATGCGTGCAATTTTAAATTGCGCCTGGCAATTAGATTAAATTGTTGCAAGTCCCAGGCCACTTCGGCTCTATATGGCAGGTTAAACCTGGTTCTAGTTAGAGCGAATGCCAGAGCTCTGCTGTCCCGTTCAATGGCAACTGGATGTTAGTCTCCTCACCTTCTCCGTTCCAGTTATTGTTTTTTGTTTAGTAACATTGTGTAACTTAAAACTGTAAATGTTGTATATGGAGTATATCAATAATTATTTTAAAAAATATAATAATAATAAAAAAAGAAAATCTAGTTATCTCTTAGGATTGAAAACTTGAAAAAAAAAATCCCCTTCTTGCTGTAACAATTCCATTTGTTATAATGGTGTATAGCCACCATTTCAATTTACATCAACAGCAAAAGAAGTATTACTTGTGAATTCATTTTGAACATTGGTTTCAACCTCAGACAATGGCTTTGAGCAAAGAGGAGCGACGTTCCAGTCCATTGCGAAACTCATTGCACTTCCCCAGATTCCAAGATCTACCAGAAGAGAACGACATCAATGAAGATTACTATCATTTGAATAAATATGGAATCTATGAGCCAAAATGTCATTGGTGCTTTCTTGGAGAAATCAGCAACAACGATACTTCCCAGTGTGCATTTCTAAGAAATACTACTAAGGTTCGAGACATCGACGGAAAAATAATACCAGTTGCTTTTTACCATTCTGAAGGCACAATGGAGTTCAACGAATTTTCAATTGGTAGCACATTATGCCTGCGGTATGCAAGCTCCCACCATTTCTTGGACATGCAGGTCGGCATTCGTGAAGAAAGCCTCAGCTTTTGTATGGTCATTCCTGCAAGCATTGCAACGCTCATTGAGATATCTGATTTTAACCCAGATAAACGGCTCACATGCTGGACATGTGGTTGTGGCGAATCTTCCAGTCTGATGAAGTGTGGTAGATGTAGAGTTGCTTTGTACTGTGGAAAGGAGTGTCAGGTTTCAGACTGGACATTGCGTCACAAGAAATGGTGTAAGGCATTACCAAAGTACAAAAAACTGACCAACATAAATTATAGGAAATGGACTGGAGAGTACGTGCCATTCTAAATAAAGTGCAGTGGAAAACTTATGATATAAAAGACTTGTGTGACCTATTATTATGCGAAGTGCTCTCTTCAACAAGTGTTTCTGTAATCTTATATTCAATGTTGATCCTGTTGCATGTTTGATAAGTAAAATGTTTTGTGTGAACTGTAATTGTGGAGGCTAAAATATCCTATATCACCATCTAAAATGTTGTATATACATGTTACATAATACAGACAAGAGACAAAGTTAACTGATTCTTCCTGTACAGGGTGGGTCACATTAATTAAACCACTCAACATGAACGATTAATCAAACAACCCATTTCTGAAGGAAATAAAGCTCATACACTTTGACAACAAAGACAGCAACAAAAAAATGAATTCCTTATTGACCCATCAATATTAATTATAGCAAGAGAACCACATTAAGTGCATTTGTGTATACTAGACATGAAATAGCATTGATTGTGAGTTACATATTGCAGAGGTGGAAATTTGGTCAGCCATTTTTACTTAGCAAATTGGTCAGTCACAGACCTCTATCGTTTGATCTGCCATACTTACAGCTAGCGCATATACATTTATACATTTTCTGTTTCTAGATGAAACTAACTATATACCGTACCAATTCTGTCCCAAGATTGGTAATAGCCTTCTAGTCCTAGCTCTATACTTTATTTTTTATCACACATTATATGTCTGGTACAGTATTTAGCTTTTGGCAATAGGATAATTCTGTGCAGCCTTTCTCCTATAGCTGTCTTTACAAGGTATGGACAAGCTATAAGATTTTGCATGGTCTTTAGGTGTAGATGTTTTTAAACACTCAGCCACTTCAATAATCCATTTTTGTCACTAAATGACGTTCTACCTACCAGCTTCACAGACACATACAGAACACATCAAATTTGTCGCAACTTTTGATATCAGTCTCACAATGAAGCCATGTTTTTGTTTTCTAATCATTGTCATACGCCACCGCAATTTTGTACAGTAACTTCGTAGTTACAATTTCCAGCTGCCCAACCATGCACAAATAATCATACTTATAGAAATCACTATCATCAATCAAGCATGTATGATCGGGAAGATTTATACAGTAGTAGTTTCATACCCAGACCTAAACGTACGTAAGCATTATCGTACAGTACGTAAATAGAATAGGCATATTAAGAATTTTGACGTTAAACTATTGATGCTAAAATTTTCAAACTTGTACTACGTTAAGCCATATCACGGTTTGAATGAATGGTAAGTATAAATCTATACGGCCAAAGGGCAGAAAGCACTCCAGCAGTATATATTTGTGGTAATGAAGCGATGGTATTGGCGTGCGGAAGGAGCCATACCACAAGCAGGAACTTCCATTTCAGTAGAGAGCCTGGACTATGTGGTATTCCATGTAACGCTGTTGCCTTATACTATAGTGACCGAATAATGTAAGGGGCAGCACTAATTAAATCAGTACACAGAACACTTCTTTAAATAGTCCTCTACTACTTATCTACAAGCAGGTCTGAAAGACTGATCCGTTCCCGGACGTCTTCTGGATAATACAGCCGGTCAGCTCTGTTAGATACGGCTGTAGTTGCCCCGCCAAAAGTAGGTGTACTTAATCGTGTCAATTACATAGGGTTGCATGCGTGAACGTTACACCCATATCCATTTGGGTAAAAATCGCTTCGCATCAGCAGAGATAATATATTATCTCTGGCATCAGGGGCGGCGGATCCAGAAATTTTGAAAGCGTGGGGGCACCGATAATGAAAAGTTATAATTAAGTAAGAAATGGGCGTGGTTCACCGAAAGGGGGTGGGTGCGGGAGGGGGATATGCCCCTCCCGCGCGAAGCGCGGACGCTTTTGGTAGCTGTACGTTCAAAATGCAATTTAAAACGCTATATTGCGCGACTATGAATATACTAACGAAGGGGGGGGGGGGGCACGGGCCCCCGGTGCCCCCCCCCCCATGGATCCGCCACTGCGCATATCCACTGGTTGTTAATACACAGCCAATTCTTAACATCCCATATTGGAAGCATTGCCCATCGTTCTCGTTACGCCAGTCATGTCCTGGATATTCTATTAAATTTACAAGTGTTACCTGGCGATGGATTACACTTCCGATGCTCCCCGGACGTGACGTATTTAGCTAATTGCACGTATGTTTATTTCCATCCATGGAGCCATGGCGAAGCCTTAAAATATAAATTGAGTACATGTACATGTATTCCCGCAATCCGGAGGCAATGTGGACGTGATACGTAACAAACGGTTATTATTATTATTATTATTATTATTGCGGAGAATGCATACATGAAAGTGTACAGTATAATTAACAATTGTTCCTGAACGCCACAGCAGTACCCGTGCGTTGGCTCGCATCAAAGTAAGGCCAAGCCTGCCATACAATTGGCAGATGGCATGTGACTTGGAGTGCTTTCCCCTGGTGGCTAGGCGAGATAAGGTCTGCATGGCTTCTGCACCCCAACACCCATATAAGCCTCGACAGCAATGGGAATACACGACCAATGGGAATACACGACCAGCCAAGCTCTAAGCATTAGAGCTTGGCTGGTCGTGTATTCCCATTGCTGTCGAGGCTTATGTCGATGTGATTGAATGTGCCTGCCTATTTCAATCATGCAAAGCTACAGTATAGAAAGACGGCATCAAGAGGTTCGTTCCTGGAGACAACATTCTAAGGGCTGTAGGCCTCGTCAGACGCAATCTGAGCATTGATCATAAGCGCCGCGAAGACGTGTGGTATTAATTACCTAACTCTGTTGCAATATTTCAAAAGCCTTGCTGGAACACATTAGCGTTGAATGGATTTCAATACTGAGATTATACTGGTACATCATTATAGCCTTAGGAATCATACTCTATAGGATAAACGTATGTGACTTCTAACCCGGGGATGGGGCAGGTTGTCACCTTCACTTTGCGTGCATATAATTTAAATACTGAGAAAAACTGAAATAGCCATTATGTCGCCAGATGATTGTAAATGATTTGAGACTATTGAAAATTTAAACGTTTGGGCACTAATGACTATCGAAGTTGTGAATTCTAGCCCCGGTCTCCCCTAATGCACTTGAATATGTGGCGGTCAGATCCAATGCTGCTGGTTTGCCCAAATCCCAGTGAGGAATGAGAATGTCCATCATCTCTGAGCCTTTGTGGCGAGAGACCACACCCCCCCCACACACACACACACACATGCTTGTACGTTAAGGCGTGCATGGTGGCTTACAGGGTCTAAAGCATGGAATGGACAGAAGGGCAAAGAGGATTGACAGAAACAGCAATGCCCAACCACCACTTTCACAGCAGTCTAGAACTCAGCTGGGTCAAGATGGAGATTGAGCCCGACAGAAGGAATAATTGAGAGCCAAGCTGCTGCATGTGGTGATGAACTGATAGCAGTCGTGCTTTATCAGGCAAGGAGGCGCCTTGTCAATTAATTCTCCTAGGCTACGGTTTTCAATTTTACCAGACAGGGATTTCTGGTGCTGCACAATCTCGAGATGATCCAATACTAGTGAACAAGTACTGGGAGCACTATTATTGCACTATTATTGATTTTTTAAAAATTGCACCCAGAGCTTCGTCCGTACGCGTTCGAATGGTTAAAGCAGACTATCGAACCATTTTATAACCGGTGTCGTAGCGATGTATGCCCCCCCGCCTATAAATGGGTCCCCCCGGCCCCATTTCCCTAGCGATTTGGGGCCGGCCGGCCTAATAACGCTAGGGAATTGGGACCCCCGCAAGGCCCCATTTCACTAGCGATTCGGTACCCCCTTAGTGAAATAGGGCCCTCACATTAATTCATATTAGTTCAATGCATATAAGGTACAGTTAGAAATAGGGTGCAGGTGAATAGGATGCATGGGTCTTGAAGCTAGTTACATGTAATTTTCGAACGGTACCTGAGGTTAACCATTGAAGTTTTAGACAGCAAGCACGAAATAGGGCAAGTGTACTGATATGCATATAAGACACAACTCAGAAACTAGTAGTTGTCTTCCAAAGAACTATTTGTCTTCAAGCACGAAAAACACTTCACCGTTTTGGTGCCCTTTTAATAGATGCACATACATCGTCAGTGGTACCATTGGTAGCAAACTTCACACTGAATTATTTTGCCTAATTCAGGCATTATGCAGGTACAGTGAAGGATAATGACATGATGCCGCAGTGCACACCTCCTGATGGGTAGTTGCTAGAGGAAAATGCATAGTGTTAGTTCACTTCGTTCAAAACAGGATAACAGATGGAAACGCATCCTGCCTTGATAAAAAATAAGAGTCCTTAAGTTGTCTCCTATTGCAGCATGGTAAGCAAATGCACTACTAAAGAGGCCATGCACAGTCTGTGGATCCTGACTGTTGCTGCACTGGGTATTGTGTGACAATCAAGGCTGAGTCATTTGCAGCACACTTGTACACAGTGCTAAACTGCTCTTTTAGACTGAATGAAAACGTTTCTGTATTACCCACAAGACTGTCATAAAGGAAGACACTGCCATCACTTTAGACATTGCACATGGTAAAGCAGCCATGATTATCGAGAGTTACGTTAGTAACTCTCATATAGGATTTGACCCCGATTATGAATGTCATTAAAAAAACGCGACCCGCTTCTAACAAGACTCCCGACGAGCGGATGGCTTACCTTGTTATCGTCGTCGTACAAGAAGGCAACAACAAGCTGTTTCGTGTTTGTTTGATGTCACAAAACCGCGTGGTTGTAGAGAACAAAACAATTTTTGAAACTCGTACCCAGTCCCACGTATTTCTCGTTCTTCTTCTTCTTCTTCTTGTTCTTGTTCTTGACCACGCATAACTCGGGATAGGAACACTTTTAAGAAATGAAAATCACACCAATGGCTTCAGAATTCACTGGCATTTTCGCTTCTGTGGTCAAAACGTCTCGAGGCTACATGACATTTATCGGTGGTTGTGTTAGCAAATCACGTATAGCTTACTGCACTGACACGACTCGGATAGGTCCTACGTCGCTCTTTATACGAAGTACTAGCAGTATACATCAAATGTGTACAGTCTGGGCACTACACGTAGTGGTAATTAACTTTGGCGGTTATGTTTTTATTAATAACGTGCACGTGCGTACTATAATCATTCTATCGTTTAGGTTTGACGTTCTTTGTAACTTAGTGAAGTTTTTTTTTTCTCAAAATGCCTTCATGCACGTCAGGATAAGAAGAAAGCCAAACGACGAGCATAGTACCTCAAAACTAGAGACGACGTATTAGATTCAGCCCGAGCGGAACTACAAAGCAGAGCCTGAAAAGAAGCGGGCCTCTCAAACGTGAAAACTATCGAGCAGAGCCTGAAAAGAAACGGATCTCTCCACGCGCAAGGTATCGAGATGCGATTAGTGGGGGGGGGGGGAGAGGGTGCTGTCTGCTTCTGGCCCGATACAAAATGCGTTTGTGGGTTCGATCGCGCTGGGGCGACAATTAATAACCTCTCTTCTATTTCGGCCGCCCCTTAAAAGCCCCCTCAGATCCTGAAAAGGAACGGACCTCTCGACGTGCAAGGTATCGAGCAGATCCTGAAAAAAGACAGCGATATTGCCATAGTCCTGAACGTGCATCTCGCTCGGCGAAAAGAGTTAAGGTCACTCAATGGTATGTCGTACCTTTACAACCTCCCTCTCATATCAAGATGGATTACTTAACGTGCTATACGGCTCATAATCGGGTATGAATAAAAATCAATGAAACAAGTAAATAAAAACATTCTCTATGAGAAAGTTGGTGGCATATAGGATTTGAAGGCAATGGTGGTGTAAAAAGGAAGGAAACAAGGGTCTAGTAATAAGGAAAAATGGAATAGTCCTATATTTAGCACATTTCTATATGTAGGATATAGTATGTTGTTCGTGTGCTAAATATAGGACTATTCCATTTTTCCTTATTACTAGACCCTTGTTTCCTTCCTTTTTACACCACCATTGCCTTCAAATCCTATATGCCACCAACTTTCTCATAGAGAATGTTTTTATTTACTTGTGTAATTACAACATACCATCTGTATTCATTGGTTTGAAGTCTTTAACCTGACATAGCACAGTAGAATGAAAACCAGACATTGTTGGAAACTGATCTCGAAGAAGATTAAAGCAGCATAGATTACAAGATCATCCAACAAGCTCCTTGTTCTTGAATTCTCTTATGATGTTTAGTCATTCCCAAGATCCAAGGAGAACACGCATGACTAAAAAAGGCAAATACCGAATAAACTTTTTTACTTCATTGGATTTTACAGTCTCTTTGCCTTTTTACTTTCTTGTTCTGCATTACAGCACATATCTAAGCATATGGTTTAAGGATGCATTTTCATCTTATCACTCCATATATGACCCCTCACTTAATTGTGACTTCAAGTCTGTTGTTCCTTCCAGAGGATTGTCCTTTGAGCATCCATCTGATTATGTATGATCTTAAGTAAGGCTGCATTTTAAAACACTTAATCATTATTTGTATACACTCACCAGATGCAATGGTGCATGACCTTTCTGTAGCTTTGGATTAATCCTTTGACAACGTTCACACGAACTGATCTGGGTGTTGAAGAATATCAACTACAAGCATGCTTTAACCATGATTGTAACTTACGTAGAAGCACACTTGATTACACAGCTCAGGCCAGTAGTATCTGTCGCTGATCTGAGCAAGCGTTTTGTCTCAACCCAGATGACATTCTTCATGAACGGTCTTTACAATTTTCAGTTGGTCTTCCTCCTTTTCAATGACCATCCTCGGGCGTTGTTGAGTTTTTCCACCTCATTACATAGTACAAATGGCCAGCTTCAACACTGAAAAACGCAGCTCGCTTTCGAAGTCCCCGTTTGTATTCCCAGAGATCATATATATATGATCTCTGGTATTCCTTGCTCACATCCGACGGATAGAGTGACATATTCAAAAATAGCGCTATACGAGTACTTTGAAGCAGATGCGTCGCACTCTACAGTCTCTCCTGTAACGCTCATAGCAGCTGGATAACTAGAGAGACAGAGGCGGATCCAGGGGGGGGGGTTTGGGGGTTGCAACCCCCCCTTTCATATAAGGTACCGCCCCCTTTCTGCTAAGCAGCCCCCCCCATCTCCCCGCTTTTTGTATCGGGCCTGAAGCGCCGGACACCCACCCACCCCCCTCCGCTTTTCGTATCCGGCCTTAGGTGGACAGCACCTCCCCCCCCCCCCCCCCCCCCCCCCCCCCGCTTTTCGTATCGCGGGTCTCAACCCCCCCTTTTGGAAAATCCTGTATCCGCCCCTGAGAGAGAGTGTGTAGGTGGCACGCATGCGTGTGTACTTACGTTGTTCATGCAGACTGAATGACATCATACATGCATGAAAGCTTCAGACGGCAAAGTGGTGCATGTAATGCTATGCACTTTATGTTAGCAAAGGGGGCCCTCCTGGGGCCCCAAAACCCTAATGAAATGGGGCCCATGAGGGGGTCCAAATCACTAGCGTTTTAGGCCCGGTGGGCCCCATTTCACTGGGGGGGCCCAAATCGCTCCTACACCGGGGCCGGGATATATATTTACTGGGACTCTGATAAATAAATATTTGCACCCCAGTCGAGAACGTATGCATACATAATTCAGTATCTTTAAATAAATTTAAAAAACAGTATTTGCAGTGACTACAATTGGTGGTGTGAAACATAACAGTGTAGCTACACTGCTGATGCAATGCACACTACGAATGAATAGAATGACCGTCGTATATATACTTGTGCATTGGTGCATGCTAAATTGCAAACACGCACGAAATTTCCCCCAACCTCCTATTGTAGTCGAAAATTTAAGTGAGAAACTTGTGAGGGACTAAAATTGACAGTATATAATTAGTGGTAAGTTATCCGGTATATCCTCGTACAATTGTAATTGTGGCTGCATACACCTCCTTTAAAACCGACTATCTACACTGTACTACCCACAACAAAGTGTCTGTCTCACTATAATATACTTCCACCTACCGACCGCTTCACTGTACTAGGAGGCCTGGGCAGTGTTAGCAATGAATAGGTGAGTTTTTTTTTACTTGTCGAAGAAGTATTTTAGAAGGCCATTCATTGCTCCTCTTCTTTGTTGCCACAGACTGAACATCTGCCTCGTACGCTTCTTTGTGCTACCGTGTTTATTGCTGCACATCGCGATTGTGATCAGAGTCGAAGCAGCCAGCATAGAGGTAAGCCATGAGGGGAACGATCGCTCAAGCAGCACCAAGTTGGGCTCAATTAATTCAAAAAAAAAAAAAAAAAAAAAAACAGGTGCAAAATCACTTCTGCTCGTGCAGCGGGGTGTGTGCATGCACCGGCCACAAAGTCCGCTAGCGCAACTCCACTTTTGTTTGGCATATACGTGTATACTTCCCCCGCCTGCAGACTGCCCATCACGCTCTGCGCAGAAGAGATGCACCCAACGCGACCACTATCGCCGACATCATATTACAGTTGCTCCAGAACGACACCATCGCTTCCAGGCTGACGGTAACCTTACACGCGAATTTTGACTGCCTCGATATAACATCGCGCTCAATACCTCCCCTTTCTCTCTAAATAATTGCCACGCAGGGCCCGCCTGGAAACCGCGGACTTAAGGTACAGTGTAGGCAGACTTAAACGAATTTACCCTTTCTATCGACAACTCAGGGAATACCGGGGGAGCCGGGCCCAAATGGAAGCCAGGGAACTACGGTATGGCTGTGTTCCAGCTGCTTTTGTGGGCGGTATTTTTGTTGTTGGGTGCCTCGATTACTTACTTGGAACCATAGGGCCAACCAGGACCTGCTGGACCCCCTGGACCCCCTGGTCCTCCTGGACCCACTAATGCAAGTTGTTTCAATTTCAATTATGCACCTTCATTTTATCTTTTACTTTTGGATATGGTGCAGACTGGATCTCAAGGCCCACCAGGGATTCAGGGGTTAAAAGTCAGCTGTCTGCATTATTATTATTTTAGATGTGTTCAACATGTTTTTTTTTTGTTTGTTTTGCAGGGTTTTCCTGGGGACCCGGGACCCCCAGGACCTGGGTGCAACAACTGTTCCACCCCTGGGCTCCCCGTAAGCCTCTCACATTGTCGTTGCCATTTGGTTTTTCCACTGATGTACATTTTGTGCAGGGACCTGTAGGGCCTCCTGGCATTAGTGGCACTCCTGGGGCACCAGTAAGTAGCACGAAAGTGAAAGTGGGCATGTCACATTGTGGGGAGGGGAGGGGAGTGGGGGGGTGGGTGGTTGATGTGAGATAAGACAAAGAGGTACGAGTGAGTGTGGTAAAGTGTGGGTGTGATGTGTTATATTGGTGTGGATGTGTGGTGTGCAAACATGATGGTACCTAGGTTTGTAAAGTTTACAAATACACCTGTACATGATGCACAGCGTTAATACCTTTGACAATAAAATTATGGGTACTTTGTTAATATGAAATGTTTTCATGCCCACCTTCCGTATGCATTCTATTACTGTCGCTGCTGCTCCCCCCCCCCCCCCCCCCCCCCCCCGCCGCCTTGTAGGGCCCCCAGGGACAGCCGGGTACCCCAGGTTTGAAAGGATTACCAGGAGACAGCATCGTGGGCCCCCCGGGGGCTCAAGGGGAGAAGGGTCAATCAGGTGATCCTGGGAGCAAAGGACTGCCGGGAGAACCCGGCTCACCTGTAAGTGGGAGTGCCTTGATTTTGCGACCAGCACATTCATGGTGCTGTGTCAATTGCTGACCATCAGAGTGCAGAGTATTTAATTTGTATCTGATTGTTGAGTGCTCTGGTGGACAGAGATTGTTCAGTTGGTATATAACAATTCTCATTTCAGGGTACTCCTGGACTTCGTGGTGATCGAGGCTTCAATGTATGGTGGTTGAGTACTAAGTCCCACTGGTCACAATGTGTTTTACTCCCACCCAACAGGGCACAAATGGAGCTCCAGGTGTTGCCGGAATTCCAGGAGACAGGGTATGCTTGCTTGACCCTCACAGACATATAAATTATGTGTGTTCGGTGTGTGGGTGTGAGTGTGAGTGCATGTGGGTGTGTGGTGTGTGCATGGAAGGTAAGTATGTATATATGTATATGTATGTATGTATGCATGCATGCATGTATATGATGCATGTATGTATGTATGTATGTATGTATGTAAGTATGTATGCATGCATGCATGTATGTATGTATGTATGTATGTGTGTATGTATGTATGTATGTACATATGTACGTATGTATGTGTGTATGTATGTATGTATGTATGTATGTATGTATGTATGTATGTATGTATGTATGTATGCATGCATGCATGTATGTATGTATGTATTATGCATGTATGCATATATGTATGAGAATGTATAACTTGAGTGCCTTGCTGTTCAGGGATCAAAAGGAGTGCCTGGATTGCCTGGTGACATTGGACCACCTGGGCTGCCAGTAAGTCGGTAACGTAACGTGCATGTAACTTGCATAACATACACGTTACATCACATGTTAATGTAACATGTGATGTGACGTGTTTGTACATATTGCTTGCTAACACTATACTGTTGGTCCTCATCAAATAGTGGCCATTGTTTCATTCACTTATGCAGAATCGTACCCTCGATCCTCCCACTTTGATTCTGTGTTGAATTTGAGCTTGGTGCAAAATGAACGTTGATTTCTTCAATTGATTTTTGCACTTATGGAATCAGCCTTATATGGTGGTGGGGCACATATGACCTTATATGGTGGTGGGGCACCCAATGTGGCCTTATATGGTGGTGGGGCACCCATGTAGCCTTATATGGTAGTGGGGCACCCATGTGGCCTTATATGGTGGTGGGGCACCCAATGTGGCCTTATATGGTGGTGGGGCACCCATGTAGCCTTATATGGTGGTAGATCCAAGAGCAGGGACTATCACCTGACATGCCCACCCTCTGATTCTACAACCAGTAATGTATCAGTGATGTATAATCACTACATCTCCCCAATGGCATTCTGGAAAGCATTTTGTTTTTTTTTAATAAAATTGTGTTCAAAACTCATTGTAGTGTTAAATAAACTTATTTAAATTTTATTAGGAATAGGAATAGTAATCAGATATCTGCCATAGTTGTAAAATTCATTGGCACATATGCAGTTCACTGGAAATGCACAGTCCCACTCACACATGCTGTTGATCATTGCATGTGGTTACTGCATAAGCACTTTAATTTTCCTTTCACCTAAGGGTCAAAATGGTACCAATGGACTGAATGGAGCCCCTGGGGTACCTGGGTCGAAGGTAAGAATTAAAAAATACCCTTACGGTAATTTTACAGGGCTGTTCCCTGTTACATCCAGGGACTACCTGGCCTGGATGGACTACCTGGTACACCTGGATCAGCTGGCCTGAAGGTGATCAATCAACATCTTGCTTACATGTAACGACATCATTCACCCTCACCTCCCCCTCTATCCACCCCTCCTCTCCCCTCTCCCTCTCCCTTTCCTCCCCTCTCCCTCTCCCTCTCCTCCCCTCTCCCTCCTTCCTTCCCTCCCCTCTTTGCCCCCTCTCTTCCTCCTTCCACCCCACCCCCCCCGTCCTGCCCCTACTTCACTCTCTTACCCATGCAGGGGTTACCCGGTCCTGCAGGGCCCATAGGTGAACCAGGATCAAAGGGACTCCCGGGAATTAATGTAAGACTTTTTTTTTTTTTGAGAAGGGTCCTCAAATGGAGGGGTACACACAAGATGGATGGATAATTGGGATGGATTGGTATATGAAATGGTTCGAATGGATGAACTAGGTAGGAAGAGAATTGATGAGGAAGGAGCTATAAGATTGACATTGTGTGGAGAGAGGTGAGAGTGGCTGTGTAGTGTGGAGTCAGTTATAGGGATATGGAGGTGAGGGTGAGGTGGTGGGGATATGGAGGTGAGGGTGAGGTGAGGGTGAGGTGGAGGTGAGGGTGAGGTGGAGGTGAGGATGAGGTGGTGGTAATATGGAGGTGAGGGTGAGGTGGTGGGGATATGGAGGTGAGGGTGAGGTGGTGGGGATATGGAGGTGAGGGTGAGGTGGTGGGGATAGGGAGGTGAGGGTGAGGTGGAGGTGAGGTGAGGTGGTGGGCATATGGAGGTGGCAGTGATGGATGGTCCCAAATTGTCAGTTGTTCTTACCATTGCTTCACTGACCCCTCCTTATGGCATTGTTTATGGAAGATAACCACCAAAAAATGTTATCTAACAATCTGAGTTTGTACTCCTGTGTGTGTATGTGTGTTATCACTGGTGGTTACCTAGAAGTCTGCTGTCTCTGGCCTGATTGTATGGAAACACCTTTTTAGTTGTAACAAAACAGCTGTATTATGTCACATCTGGAGTACATTGTGAATGGGCTCACTGCTCCACTGCACTAGGCCTACGTGTACATTGTGAATGGGCTCACTGCTCCACTGCACTAGGTCTACGTGTGCATTGTGAATGAGCTCACTGCTCCACTGCAGTAGGCCTACGTGTTGTTCTACTCCTTTAGGGTACCCCTGGACCGAATGGACCACCAGGATCCCCTGGACTCCCTGGGCCTCCTGGAACTAATGTAAGATCATTCTACTAATAATTCATTACCATGTCTATCATGGGCAAATTGCAATTTTTATAAATATTTCACTTGTACCCTATCGTCCAATGTTGTAGAGCTTTAGGAGTGGAGTATGAATCTACTTTCAAAATAAAAAGACGAGGGATTTTTAAAGGGGTGTAGGGGTAGTAATCCCTGCTAAAATTACAAATTATCACATTGTTTTGCTTCGGATTCACATGGCAGTCACACCGATCGATTCCTCTCAGTGATATTAGTTAACTATGAACCCCAAAATAGGATCTCTTAGACCCTTGCCAAAACCTTCAGCGATGTAGTTACTGGTTTAATCAAAAGTTTATCGTGCAAGTGGGCATTTATTGCAAAAGGATTCATTTTCTTGAGAAACCCATTTCCCGTTGCTAACGAATACATGCACTCAACTTTGCTCTTAATGTTGGCAGCATCATCTTACACCCCGGCCTCAAGTGCCCTGTGACCGTAGCTTGATCCCTGTTACGTCAAGCTCTGCCCGACTAGGCAATGGTCTGAACTTGCAATAGTGCTAATTGAGGTTACGCGTGGGGTGAGAAAGGTGGTGGGTACCCTTGTAAGAAATCTGAGGATGGGTGTTCAGGAAATATTTATTGCCCCCCCCCCCCCCCCCCCCCTTTGCTTGTGCACTTGTATTATTTTATTATAACTAACTACTAATGTGTTAAACATTAAAAATCAATAACAGAATCAATTCTTGTATTTTAAAGCAAAAAATGAAACAATCATCTCTTTAGTTCCTTCTTTCTCACTCCTCCACTTTCACTCCATCATCATCCCACTGATGTAGTTGTGTGTGTGTACTTATTCACATTTCCCCAATGCAGGGATTGAAGGGTCTTCCTGGGCCAATTGGACCACCAGGACCGGAGGTGTGTAATCATGTGGAATACTATGTGTTGTTTAGCAGTAGCACCACCCTCATGACATGAAGAAACACCCCCCCCCTCCCCCGTGCTAAGTTACTCTTTTCTCTCTGTGATGCAGGGTACAAGTGGACTTAAAGGACTTCCTGGACCCCCTGGGTCCCCAGGACTAGTGGTGAGTGGGATACCTATCACTTTCCTCTTCCGTTCTATGCCACCTTTTGTTTTGCTTTCCAGGGCACTCCTGGTCAGCCAGGGATCAACGGAAGTAATGGGGCACCTGTGAGTTGGCTGACATCTCTCCACATGGCCCTCCCCTCTCTCCCCATTGGCTTCCCCATGGACGTCCATGGGCCTCCCCTCTCTCTCCATGGGCCTCCCCCACTCTCCCCATCCCCTCCCTCCCCATGGGCCTCCCCTCTCTCCCCATCCCCTCCCTCCCCATGGGCATCCCCTCTCTCTCCATGGGCCTCCCCACTCTCCCCATCCCCTCCCTCCCCATGGGCCCCTCTCTCTCCATGGGCCTCAGCACAATATGTCTGTCTGCTGACCTACAGGGCGTGGCAGGTCCAATAGGACCAGCAGGGGTGCCAGGCGACCCAGGAACTCCAGGACGTGTTGTAAGTCATCAGATAGTTAGATACGAAAGGTGCTGTGTGTAAGTGTGTAATTGTGGTATGTGTGTGAGTGTGGTTATGTGTGTGCATGTGCAAATGGTTGTGTCATATTGTGATTAATGTGTAAGGAATGTAGGGGGGGGCATGTGGTTGTACTGTCCTTGGTGTTTCCACTGTACATCACTAACAAAGTGATGTCATGTATGGACAGGGTCCACCTGGAAAAGATGGTCTACCAGGACCTCCTGGCAAGGTAAGGGTCTCCATGTAATACACATGTGTTTGTCCCATGTGTGTGTGTGTGTGTATCCCATGTGTGTATGCATGGGTGTGTGTCCATTGTACACTATAGGTACATGTGCGTTATGTATGCCCGTGCCAGCCATGTGCAGCCATGTGTACCTCCCCCCCCCCCCCTGCACACGTGAATTACACAATGCATTACAAGAAGCTTTCGCATGACAAAACATGGATGGGTCACATAGATATCTACAGGCATAATCCTGCGTCCCACCTGTTGTGTGATAGAGCAATTGTCCATGTCCAAAAGCATTGGTGCCAGCTAGTGTTTCTGATTGGTTGTAATGTTGTCACAGTTTGACATGTATTCTGGGGTTTTTTTTCTTCCCTTTGCACAGGGTGATCCTGGAATACCAGGAATACCAGTAAGTATTTCCCCTCCCTCCTCTTCCCTCTCCTTCCCCTCTACCTTCCCTCCCTCCCCAGCTCCTTCCCTCCCTCCTCTCCTCCTTCCCTCCCTCCCCTCCTCCTTCCCTCCCTCCCCTCCTCCTTCCCTCCCTCCCCTCCTCCCTCCCTCCCCTCCCCCTTCCCTCTCTCCCCTCCTCCTCCCCTCCCTCAGGTACTTTAATGGAGGGTGTGTTCATCTTCCCTCCTTTGTTTTCATCAGGGTATCAATGGATCTAACGGCACACCCGGGGAGAAAGGGTTGGATGGAAGGACAGGAAAACCAGGACTGCCTGGACCACAGGTATTTGAAGGAGAGGAGTGGGAGAGGAGATGGAGGAGAGGGAGGGAGGAGAGGGAGGGAGGGAGGAGAGGGAGAGAGGGAGGGAGGAGAGGGAGGGAGGGGGGAGAGGGAGGGAGGAGAGGGAGGGCGGAGATTTATTTACCCCAGAAGTAATTAGAAGCCCCACTTTGATTGTTTTTACTTCAAGGGCTTTAATGGCTCAAATGGGATGCCAGGAGTGGATGGAGCACCTGGACAGCAGGTATGCACACACACACACACACACACACACACACACACACACACACACACACACACACACACACACACCATGTGCACACCCACACATGTCCCACACACACCATGCACATTTGCATGCACACATATAACAATACACATACTTAAGTGAGATACAGCCTGAGTCTACTGGTTTCAGCGAGTGTGTTTCCATGGCTACAGGGTCAAAAGGGACAACAAGGAGATCCTGGTAGAGATGGAACACCAGGAATAAAGGTGTGTTCTCTTTTGTAATGTCCACTGTACGGATATTTGTATATAGAGTGTTCTTGCAGTGCATGTGAGCTAGTAATTATGCCTACATATGTATCTGTGTGTTTATGTGTGTGTGTATATGTGTATTTGTGTGTGTATGTGTGTGTGTGTGTGTGTGTGTGTGTGTCACCTGTGGGGTGTCTTTTCTTAGGGAGGAAATTCTGTGGCGTATTGACTCACACCTGTGCCATTCATGCCACTAGCCCAAACAAGTGATGTTCCCTCTAAATCCAATTTTGCCTGCACACAAACCCCACACAAACACACACACACACACACACACATATCCAATTTGAAGGGTAGCCATGGCTGCATACTACCATAATCACCTCATAGGTGAAGCCCTACCACAAAGACACAACACTCAGTGAGATCACTTTTAACAGGCTTCTGTTTACCACTACATGAAACGTGGCCAAAGGAATCCCTTGAGAACCAAATATGTACCTTACTCTTCAGTGGTTGCCCTATATATCAGCACATGCAATGACGCATGTACAAATCATACATACACCATGTATAAAGCCACATCCACCTCAACTGCCCGTTAGTCACCCAGAAACAAATTTTAAATGATTGGGTTGTTTGATGGACACATAAAAATGATGTGGCAGACCATACCTTATGGTGTGTTTAGACTTTACTGCATGATCTTACACTAATTGTTTAATTTGTGCTTGTAATTAATCAGTTATCACATATTGATCAACACTTACACACACACACCACACACACACACACACACACACACACACACACACACACACACACACACACACACACACAGGGCCTCCCCGGTCCCCCAGGTGCTAATGGGATCAGTGGGGTACCAGGATTGCCTGGTCCCCAAGGACCAAACGGCAGCCAGGGTACACAGGGTGTCATGGGCCCCCCTGGTGCTCCGGTAAGTACACTGACGTCACCCCTTCCCCTTGATTGGTCCCCAGACCATTGGATATTGCATCAAGTATTAGTGCAGCAATATGCTGCAATGACGTTGCACTGTAATGCTACCCTAGTAAGCATTAGAGCTCTGGAAGTAGGCCCAGCTCATGTGCTCTGGAGTAGGCCCAGCCCATGTGCTCTGGAGTAGGTCCAGCCCATGTGCTCTGGAAGTAGGCCCAGCTCATGTGCTCTGAAGTAGGCCCAGCCCATGTGCTCTGAAGTAGGCCCAGCTCATGTGCTCTGAAGTAGGCCCAGCCCATGTGCTCTGAAGTAGGCCCAGCCCATGTGCTCTAGAGTAGGCCCATGTGCTCTGGGGTAGGTCCATGTGCTCTGGAGTAGGTCCATGTGCTCTGGAGTAGACCCATGTGCCCTGGAGTAGACCCATGTGCTCTGGAGTAGGCCCGCATGCTCATAAACACATTCCATACTCTTCATAACCTCCCAATGGGTATATATATAACCGTTTCCATGTCCGTACATCACAGGGAATTCAAGGGTTAACAGGAAAGCCAGGGGCAGATGGACTGCCCGGAGAGAAAGTAAGTTGGCCCCTGAGTTAGCGCACATTTACTTAAATGGTCACCAACACAACCACAACCTGCACATACACACCTACACCTGCAATGCCCCTCCCCTTCCTCGGAAACATTAGGGCCTGCCTGGACTCAATGGCAGTGCTGGTGTACCTGGAATACGAGTGAGTTACCATGGATATAGTTCCAGTTGCTAACTCTATGCATTTCAGGGAATTGATGGGCTTCCTGGAATAAAGGGGTTACCAGGCGATCCAGGAAGTGCGGTAAGTGTATCCTAGCAACCAGGTGAAGCTGCTTCCTGCCAGTTCTCTCCACCATCTGTTTGCCACAACCCAAACAAATTCTTTTGTGGTTAATGTGTAGACAGTTATGTAATAGGCTGGGTAACCCTCTATTCTAATTCTGG
>OY811978.1:7614261-7655196 GCA_963681505.1 Eunapius fragilis | reverse complement strand
CCCTCTCTCTCTCATCCTCCTCCCTTCCCTAGGGTTTACCAGGATCTAAGGGTTTACCTGGAGACCCAGGTCCTGCTGGACCACAGGGAGATGCGGTAGGTCGAGTTTTTAAAACAGGTTAGGTGCATGAACCTTCACGTGCTCCTCCTACCTAAGGGGGCTCCTGGGAAGGATGGGGAACGAGGACCAACAGGAAAGCCGGTATGTTTTTTTGGGTGATGTGATATTGTCATGATATTGCATCATATCTTTAATTTGTTAGGGTCCAAGTGGACCTCCCGGTACTCCAGGAACAAATGTAGGGGGGTGAAATATATATGTATATATGTATATATCCCCTTCTGTGTGTGTGTGTGTGTGTGTGTGTGTGTGTGTGTGTGTGTGTGTGTGTGTGTGTGTGTGTGTGTGTGTGTGTGTGTGTGTGTGTGTGTGTGTGTGTGTGTGTGTGTGTGTGTGTGTGTCTGTGTGGGTATGTGTGTATGTGTGTGTATTGTGTGTGTGTTTTATGTATGTGTGTATATGGGTGTGTGTATGTGTTTGGGTATGTGTGTATGTGTGTGTGTGTGTGTGTGTGTGTGTGATGCACTGCATACATCAGTGACTCACCTATTGCTCACCTTTGCAGGGATTCGATGGACTACCAGGACTTGCAGGCATCAAAGGCATTCCGGTACGGGAGCCTGTCCACCTTAGTGTTTAGTGAGATGGCTAGCCTTAGTACTTTCAGGCTGTCGTGTCTTGCAGCTTGGGCAGCCTAAGCACATGCAAGGGAGAGGGGGGGGGGGAGGGGGTAATTTAGTTATAAGATAATGTTTTTTCCTCAACTGATTTGTAGTTAAATATATTATCTATAATAATGGTTGCCACACACACAAACACATGCACACATATACGCACACACAACACACACACACACACAACACACACACACACACATACACACACACACACACACACTTGCTCACAGGGTCTCCCTGGTTTGCCAGGTGAAAATGGATCGATTGGATTGCCTGGTTTAAAGGTCAGTTTATCTCGGTCATTGAAGACATGCCTCTGACACACCAAAGTAATTCCTTTCCCTACCTTATAAAATCATTACTATGTATCACCAACTCCTAGTTGAGAGTGTCCTGACTTATATGGTTTGCAATCAGACTGTTTTGGTCATACATTGGGTACATCCAAGTTTGCATTTCACTGTGTTTTAAGGGTGTGGCATTCTGATTGATGTGGGCAACATAATAGAATTTCTGCTTCATATCTTTAGGGTGAAAGTGGATTACCTGGTAGATCTGGCAAGCCTGGAGAACCTGTAAGGCCTGAATTGAAAGGCCTCCATCTTTTGACCCCAAGTATTTCTGTTGTCTTAGGGAGTCCAGGGGCCTCCTGGGAATGATGGTCTGCCAGGACTCTTGGGACGAACTGTGAGTAGGAATTAATAATGTGTAATTAATAATTGGTGTATGTGTGTATGTGTTGTACATGTGTTTTTGTGCGTGTATGTGTGTATGTAATGTATGTATGTATGTATGTATGTATGTATGTATGTATGTATGTATGTATGTATGTATGTGTGTGTGTGTGTGTGTGTGTGTGTGTGTGTGTATGTATGTATGTATGTATGTATGTATGTATGTATGTATGTATGTATGTATGTATGTATGTATGTATGTAGTGTAGTGTATGTATGCATGTAGGCATGCATGTTAATATGCAATGTCTGCATGCTTCAGGGAAAGCCCGGGCTACCAGGCCCGCCAGGAGCTGATGGAAAACCAGTGAGTATACCCCCCTTCCATCACCACCACCACCACCACCACCACCACCACCACTACCAGGAACACCATAATTAGGTTCCATATTGAATCCACCATTTGACATTTCAGGGAGTTGCAGGGTTTCCTGGCCTCAAAGGACTTCCAGGCCCACCTGGAGATGCGGTTCGTGCATATCATACTGTTAAATGTCGTGTTACACAGCCTACGTGTATGCATAATACCAACTCTTTTTAGAGTGTTTGGGGCGTAATTTTGGGCATGATGGTTCGGTGAATTTGGGTGGCATAAATCTTTGGATGCTGCTTTTTTTTACTCCAATTATTGCCCACCTTCAGGGTGCAGTAGGACCTTTGGGTCCTCCAGGTACCAATGGAACTGCTGGAGAGAAAGGAAGCCAGGTGGGTGCACAGTGGTGAGGCTATTTCACTTCAACAAACAAGTGTTAGCACTTGACAGGCTTTGTATGAAGGCTTTCATGTGCATAACACCAACACTACAAGCCTATTCCAAAACACCCAAAACCTCATACCCATTCCCAAAATCCTAGTACCATGTACTGACACATCACCATCCGTTCCTATATATGTATGTTGTCATTCTTACTCACTGCTCTTAATAATACTGTATTGGTGTGTTGATGAACCAGAATGGAGATGGGTGTGGGATTGGAGCTCTTCATTCTTTTGATAATGCCCACCATAACCATTTAGGGTGAAAAAGGAAGCAGTGGACTGAAAGGACTTCCAGGTGATCCTGTAAGTATATATGGGCTTGGCAGGCCTCTTGAATTCTGAGCACATAATTCAAGAGAACATAGCTCAGGAGGACCAGTGCGTCTAATTAATTTAATTAAAGGCAATTATTTGAGGATAGGGCATTATCCTATAACACCAGTTTGCTCTAAAATGAGCAGTGGGTGTGGTCTGGTGGATGTGATATTATGATGTACATGAATCAGGTGTACATGTATCAGAACTATAAGCCATTGTGTAGCGAGTGGACTCAGTTGGATACAATGCATAATCATAAAGCACACAGCTATCTAACACATTAATTGAAACAAGAATTGCGTTGCTTCAAGGGAGAGCCTTAGGAGTAGAGAGCCTTGCATTGCAGCTAACAGGGGTTATGGTTTAGGCAACAGTAAAGACTTGAAACCACTATTGTTTTTGCATGTTCAATCTAGTGGTAAAATTAGACATAATTGTTGTACCTGTATTAGATATAATTGGACATAATTGTACATGTATTAGATATAATTATTGTACATGTGTATATATATTTAGATTCTATCTCTTTCATTGGTCAATCCATCACTGGATAAAATTATATAATTACAGGGCATAGCTGGATCACCGGGGAACAAAGGAGACAGAGGTGACCCAGGACAAGTGGTCAGTTCTGTGTACTGCGTTTGGGTACTCACCCCATAGTCATCACTACACCCACCATCACACCCCACTATCACTACACTGCTCCCACCATCACACCTCACCATCACTACACTGCTCCCACCATCACACCCCACCATCACTACACTGCTCCCACCATCACACCCCACCATCACTACACTGCTCCCACCATCACACCCCACCATCACTACACTGCTCCCACCACACCCCACCATCACTACACTGCTCCCACCATCACACCCCACCATCACTACACTGCTCCCACCATCACACCCCACTATCACTACACTGCTCCCACCATCACCTTTCCCCTCATTATGCTCCCCTGCACATTCACCACAGGGACCACAAGGTCCAAAAGGAGACCAAGGCATTGAAGTAAGTCACCCTCCATCCATTTTTTAATCGATCATTTGTACTTCAATTGGACAGGGCAGGAAAGGACTACCGGGGCCTCCAGGTGATAAGGTAAGCATCGTCCAATGGTGTGTAGAGATGTCTGTTCATTGTGATATCCCAGGGAGAGGTTGGACTTCAAGGATCCATAGGACCAATGGTATGTTAGGACTCAGCACATAGTAATGTAAGCCAGTATTAGTGATATTAGTTACATACAATGATGTAATTAAGTTGTATATAAGCCAATATTAGCTGTATGCGATTACTTGATTTAGTTACAAATATAGTCACTTATTTATCTTTTTAAAAATTAAAAAACTGCAATTTCAGTTCAACATGTTTAACCGACTAACATAGAAATATTTTTGTTTAGTACAGTTGTCCAAAAACAGCTAAATGAAACAGCAGAGGAATCTTAGACAGATGGAAGGTGGTTTCAACAACATAATGTGAAGCCGTTAACATGTGTAACTTCAAATTAGTATAATTTTTCAAAGGGTCTGGAAGAATTCATTGGTAACAGTAAACACATCTATAACACAGATATGTGTATCTTGGTGGTGATCGGTTAAATTGCCATCATTTCTCCTTTTTATCGTTGAAAGGGTTACAATGGAACCCCTGGGCTCCCTGGTTTGCCAGGAAAGGATGGAATTAATGTGAGTGTGTGTGTATGTGTGTGTGTGTGTGTGTGTGTGTGTGTGTGTGTGTGTGTGTGTGTGTGTGTGTGTGTGTGTGTTTGTGAGCAAGTCAGTCTTTTGATAATGCCCACCATAACCATTTAGGGTGAAAAAGGAAGCAGTGGACTGAAAGGACTTCCAGGTGATCCTGTAAGTATATATGGGGTTGGCAGGCCTCTTGAATTCTGAGCACATAATTCAAGAGAGCATAGCTCAGGAGGACCAGTGCCTCTAATTAATTAATTAATTACAGGCAATTATTTGAGGATAAGGCATTAGCCTATACACAGTTTGCCCTAAAATGAGCAGTGGGTGTGGTCTGGCGGATGCAGCATTATGTTGTACATGTATATCAGAACCATTGTACATACAATAAGTCATTGTGTAGCAAGTGGATACAGTTAGATGCAATGCATTGTACATGTACAACAACTGGTGTCTAACACATTAATTGAAATAGGAGTTGCACTGCTTCAAGGGACAGCCTTATGAGTAGAGAGACCTTGTTAGCTGCGGTTATGGTTTAGATGACCATAATGAGGTTTTTTTTTTCTCGATGAAACTCTGTACATGTACAACAACTGGTAACTGTTATGATACCCCACCCCTCTTCCTCTTCCACTCCCACCCATCCACCACCCCTCCCCCTCCACTCCCACCACCCCTCCTCCCCAACTCCCACCCACCCTCCTCCACTCCCACCCACCCTCCTCCACTCCCACCCACCCTCCTCCACTCCCACCCACCCTCCTCCACTCCCACCCACCCTCCTCCACTCCCACCCACCCTCCTCCACTCCCACCCACCCTCCTCCACTCCCACCCACCCTCCTCCACTCCCACCCACCCTCCTCCACTCCCACCCACCCTCCTCCACTCCCACCCACCCTCCTCCACTCCCACCCACCCTCCTCCACTCCCACCCACCCTCCTCCACTCCCACCCACCCTCCTCCACTCCCACCCACCCACTCCCACCCACCCTCCTCCACTCCCACCCACCCTCCTCCACTCCCACCCACCCTCCTCCACTCCCACCCACCCTCCTCCACTCCCACCCACCCTCCTTCACTCCCACCCACCCTCCTCCACTCCCCCACCTACCCCTCCTCCTCCTCCACTCCTCCAATTACTTTGTTTCTCTCCCCACCAGAGTACAGTTGCTGGCCCTCCTGGTTTGACAGGACCGCCCGGTGCTGATGGACGCCCCGGGTACAATGGAACTGAAGGACCTCCTGGCAGGAAGGGGTTACCAGGTGCCCCGGGTGAACCAGGGCTGCCGGGTCCAGCGGGACTGAAAGGGCTCCCTGGGCAGCCAGGAGCAGATGGTCCACTTGGCTTGACGGGCAGGAAGGGATTACCAGGAGTGGATGGGATCCCTGGCCCTGTTGGTCCACCTGGTAAGTACGCTGTTACACATGAATTGGGTCTGGGGATGAGCTAGGGGATTGGTAGAGTGAGGGATCAGTTGGGATCAGGGATCAGTTGGGTCAGGGGTCAGTTGGGTAAGGGATCAGTTGGGTGAGGGATCAGTTGGGTCAGGGGTCAGTTGGGTGAAGGATCAGTTGGGTGAGGGATCAGTTGGGTGAGGGATCAGTTGTGTGAGGGATCAGTTTGGTATTAAAGGATCAGTTGGGTGAGGAATCAGTTGGTTGAGGGATCAGTTGGTTGAGGGATCAGTTGGGGTCAGTGATCAGTTGGGTGAGGGATCAGTTGGGTAAGGGATCAGTTGGGTGAGGGATCAGTTTGGTATTAAAGGATCAGTTGGGTGAGAGATCAGTTGTGGAGGATCAGTTGGGTGGGGTTGGTGACGTGTGGTCTACAGCATACATGTACATACCTGTATGTTGGGGTGCTGTACAAAGTGTTTTGAGTGCAGGATGTTTGACAATATATCCTCATTCTATCTCTTACTCTCCCTCCCTTCCCCTCCATCCCTCCCCCTCCCTCTCCCTCACTCCCTCCTCCCTCCTTCCCTTCCATGGCTGTAGGTCCTGCAGGCAGTCCTGGTCTAAATGGGACAGTTGGTGAGCCTGGTCCGATTGGTCTGTCTGGAAGGAAAGGGTTGCCTGGAGACAAAGGAGATGCTGGTTCTCCTGGTACCCCAGGTATAAAAGCATACACACACACACACATACACACACACACACATACACACACACACACACACACACACACACACACACACACACACACACACACACACACACACACACACACACACACACACACACACACACAATCCAATCATGCCTCGCCCCTCCCTGCCCACCCACAGGTCTGAAGGGTCTCCCAGGACCAGCTGGAGCACCAGGCACAGGTGCACCTGGACCTAAGGGGGATGAAGGACCTCCAGGTAAGGCATGATGCTGGGACCTAAGGGGGATGGCGGACCTCCAGGTAAGGCATGATGCCGGGGCCTAAGGGGGATGGCGGACCTCCAGGTAAGGCATGATGCCGAGGCCTAAGGGGGATGGAGGACCTCCAGGTAAGGCATGATGCCGGGACCTAAGGAGGATGGAGGACCTCCAGGTAAGGCATAATGCCGGGGCCTTCACCACTGGAGGGAGTTAGTTATAAACGTTCCAAGTCATCGTAGGGCAGAGATGTGGCCTTGTAAATGAGACCAGGATCTTAAACCTTTCATACAGAAAGTACACCAGCCTCTATCAGATTGATTCTAAGCTCTACCATTAACAGATCTCAAATCACACAGTGGCCCATACACACAGCACGCCATGGTCAATAAAGGGGACCCGTGTTATGGCAGAGGTGACAAGGGGGGAGGGGGTATGCTCCATTACGATTGGCATGGCTAGTACACCTTGTTGTGGCATCACAGTGGTGGGCAATATGCTAAGAAGCAGTCCACCTTTGACCTCAATACGAAGAAAAAAAAAACAGGACAATTTCGTGATTGATTAAATTGTACATGTTTTCAAGTTTTGTCTTTGTATTCATTAGGGCCGCGTGGATACAACGGTACAGATGGAAAAGTTGGCCCCCCAGGGGACCAGGGGCCACAGGGGTTAGACGGCAGAAAAGGGTTACCGGGCCCCGCTGGACCTCCAGGGACCAATGGTTTGCCCGGAAACCAAGGCATAAAAGGAGACAAGGGAGACATTGGTATGTGTGATGTGGGAGGTGCGAATGAGGGGAGGAGAGTAGGAGGGAGAGTTAGGAGTGGGAAGGATAGGAGGAGGGTTAGGAGTGGGAAGGATAGGAGGGAGGGTTAGGAGTGGGAAGGATAGGAGGGAGGGTGTTAGGGGTGGGAAGGATAGGAGGGAGGGTTAGGAGTGGGAAGGATAGGAGGGAGGGTTAGGAGTGGGAAGGGTAGGAGGGAGGGTTAGGAGTGGGAAGGATAGGAGGAAGGGTTAGGAGTGGGAAGGATAGGAGGGAGGGTTAGGAGTGAGGGTTAGGAGTGGGAAGGATAGGAGGGAGGGTTAGGAGTGGGAAGGGTAGGAGGGAGGGTTAGGAGTGGGAAGGGTAGGAGGGAGGGTTAGGAGTGGGAAGGGTAGGAGGGAGGGTTAGGAGTGGGAAGGGTAGGAGGGAGGGTTAGGAGTGGGAAGGATAGGAGGGAGGGTTAGGAGTGGGAAGGGTAGGAGGGAGGGTTAGGAGTGGGAAGGGTAGGAGGGAGGGTTAGGAGTGGGAAGGATAGGAGGGAGGGTTAGGAGTGGGAAGGATAGGAGGGAGGGTTAGGAGTGGGAAGGATAGGAGGGAGGGTTAGGAGTGGGAAGGATAGGAGGGAGGGTTAGGAGTGGGAAGGGTAGGAGGGAGGGTTAGGAGTGGGAAGGATAGGAGGGAGGGTTAGGAGTGGGAAGGATAGGAGGGAGGGTTAGGAGTGGGAAGGGTAGGAGGGAGGGTTAGGAGTGGGAAGGATAGGAGGGAGGGTTAGGAGTGGGAAGGATAGGAGGGAGGGTGTTAGGGGTGGGAAGGATAGGAGGGAGGGTTAGGAGTGGGAAGGATAGGAGGGAGAGTTAGGAGTGGGAAGGATAGGAGGGAGGGTTAGGAGTGGTAAAGATAGGAGGGAGGGTTAGGAGTGGGAAGGGTAGGAGGGAGGGTTAGGAGTGGGAAGGGTAGGAGGGAGGGTTAGGAGTGGGAAGGGTAGGAGGGAGGGTTAGGAGTGGGAAGGGTAGGAGGGAGGGTGTTAGGGGTGGGAAGAGTAGGATAGGAGTGCCTAGTGAGTGTGTTCCTTCATTCTCCACAGGTCCTGCTGGTCCACCTGGGGGCAACTGCACATGTGACAACCTTGGCAGGATAGCAGCAAGATCTGTTGACACCTCGAGTGGACTGTCTGGATTACAAGGTTAGAGGAATGCGCAGGGAAGGGGAGGAGGCCATCCCATGGTAAGGGAAAGGGAGGAGGAGGTCCTACTGCTATCCCATGGTAAGGGAAGGGAGAAAGCCATCCCATGGTAAGAAAGGGAGGAGGCCATCCCATGGTAAGGGAAGATGAGGTTCCCATGGTAAGGGATGGGGAGGAGGAGGTCCTACTGCTATCCCATGGTAAGGTAAGGGAGGAGGCGGTCCTGCTGCTATCCCATGGTAAGGGAAGGGGAGGAGGAGGAGGTCCTGCTGCTATTCCATGGTAAGGGAAGGGGAGAAGGCCATCCCATGGTAAGGGAAGGGGAGGAGGCCATCCCACGGTAAGGGAAGGGGAGGAGGTGGTCCTGCTGCTATCCCATGGTAAGGGAAGAGGAGGAGGCGGTCCTGCTATTTAAGGACTGCAGTAGCGAGAGAATGAGGGGAATCACCTAATTATAACCTAATGAGATCTTTATAATGACCTAGTCATGTAGAGGTGACCCTGGTCATGTAGAGGTGACCCTGATTGTGTAGAGGTGACCCTGATTGTGTAGAGGTGGCCCTGATCGTGTAGAGGTGACCCTGATTGTGTAGAGGTGACCCTGATTGTGTAGAGGTGACCCTGGTCATGTAGATGTGACCTCTCCAATACCATACCGGGATCAGGTCCTGTGTGCATAGTTACTCAAGGCTGAGAAATAGCTGTGGGCCCAAGCATTTCTATCCTCCTTGAAATTCAAGTAGCACATGTATGTTCTGGTCTATAATGAGTCACATAGTTAACACAATACCTTTTCCTGGGACAAACCTTATGCTAATATCTAGTACGAGGGGGGAGGGGCTAACCATTATGCTAATACTTAGTGGGAGGGGGAGGGGCTAATCATTTGATAATACATAGTGGGAGGGAGAGGGGCTAACCATTATGCTAATATCTAATGGGAGGGGGAGGGGCTAACCATTATTCTAATATCTAATGGGAGGGGCTAACCCTTGTGCTCACATAGTGCTGGGGACTAGCCCTTTATATTTTCACTTCTGGCAAGATTTGTGGTTGGCGTGGAGATGAGTAGATCATGTACCCATGATGTCACTGGAGGTAGTGGCCGCCTCAAATGACTCCCTCCCTCCTCAGGAGCTAACGAGCAACCAGTCATGGCCGCCAGCAGTACCCTCCTCACACTCCACAGCCAGTCTGCCATCGCACCAGACTGCCCACCCAGCACGGCCAAGCTATGGAGCGGATACAGTTTTGGGTGGACTGCAATGGGAGGGCGTGGCTGGGGGCAGGACCTTGGCCGCTCCGGCTCGTGTTTGAAGACGTTTGCACCGCGTTCACTCGTGCGATGCCAAGGGGCAAAGTGCAGGGGCGTTCCTCAGGACGCGAACAGCTATTGGTTGGCGGTGGTGGGGCTGGACATGGCTGCAGGAGGAGACGCGGGGGTGACATCTGCAGAAAGGGTGTCGCGGTGCAGCGTGTGCGTAGTGCGGGGGAGCATTGTGACCCTGCACTCACAGTCTGCTACATCCCCCGACTGCCCACCTGAGTGGGGATCCCTGTGGGCTGGCTATAGCTATCTCTCTGTAAGTTGGGGAGGAGGGAGTTCATCAGGATGTGTGGGTATGACAACTTCTATTGTGTGTGTGTGTGTGTGTGTGTGTGTGTGTGTGTGTGTGTGTGTGTGTGTGTGTGCGTGTGCGCGTGTGTGTGGTTTACAGAACGGTGGCGAGGAAGCAGATGGCGGTGTGCAGCAATTAGAATCTCCTGGCTCCTGCCTGCAGTCCTTTTCCCCTCAGCCATTTATCATGTGCAATGAGAAGGGCACCTGCCGATCGCACAGCGACCTCGGCAGCTTCTGGCTCACGGCCAGTGACGATGCAGGGACAGAAGAGAGTGTCTCTGGTGGTGGTGTCCCTCGTGAAATTAACTCCATCAGTCGTTGTCGTGTGTGCAGATCAAGTTGAAAACCTTTGATAGTACCCCCCCCCCCCCCCCCCCCCCCCCCCGCCCCCCTCCCGTGTGTCTGTGTTGCACTGTTGTAATTTAGAATCATAATTCTTTTGGCTACACAATTACGCTACCAGAACTAGGTTTTTATATGCACTAGTTGTACATACAATGGCCAGCCGTCTGGTGTCCATCATGTAGCCAATGCTCAATACTCTTTCTTTAGCTATGCTAGTATGTGTGGTGGCAAAGTGTTGAGGTCAACATCCAGAGTATTTACTAAAAGACCCTGGGGACTTTGGATAATGTGACATTGGAATCTTCCTCTGGTACATCAAGATCTATCCTCCCCCACCCCCAAACCCTGGCTCCTAGGTAACATTGTATTCATCTACACGTATATAGTGGTTTGATGCATCAAATGGCTAATGTTTGTTGATCCAAATCCAAATCTCCGGTAGTAGTAGTATGTGCTTGGACTTCTGCCTGCTAGCTAGCCAGCTACTGCAAAGGGGTCAGGGGTTCTCCCACCTCCTCTCCCCTGCACAGGTGTCATGTGCCCTTCCACCACCTCTCCCCTGCACAGGTGTCATGTGCCCTTCCACCTCCTCTCCCCTGTACAGGTGTCATGTGCCCTTCCACCTCCTCTCCCCTGTACAGGTGTCATGTGCCCTTCCACCTCCTCTCCCCTGTACAGGTGTCATGTGCCCTTCCACCTCTCCCCTGCACAGGTGTCATGTGCCCTTCCACCACCTCTCCCCTGCACAGGTGTCATGTGCCCTTCCACCACCTCTCCCCTGCACAGGTGTCATGTGCCCTTCCACCACCTCTCCCCTGTACAGGTGTCATGTGCCCTTCCACCTCCTCTCCCCTGTACAGGTGTCATGTGCCCTTCCACCTCTCCCCTGCACAGGTGTCATGTGCCCTTCCACCACCTCTCCCCTGCACAGGTGTCATGTGCCCTTCCACCTCCTCTCCCCTGCACAGGTGTCATGTGCCCTTCCACCTCCTCTCCCCTGCACAGGTGTCATGTGCCCTTCTCACCTCCTCTCCCCTGTACAGGTGTCATGTGCCCTTCTCACCTCCTCTCCCCTGTACAGGTGTCATGTGCCCTTCCACCACCTCTCCCCTGCACAGGTGTCATGTGCCCTTCCACCTCCTCTCCCCTGCACAGGTGTCATGTGCCCTTCCACCTCCTCTCCCCTGCACAGGTGTCATGTGCCCTTCCACCACCTCTCCCCTGCACAGGTGTCATGTGCCCTTCCACCTCCTCTCCCCTGCACAGGTGTCATGTGCCCTTCCACCACCTCTCCCCTGCACAGGTGTCATGTGCCCTTCCACCACCTCTCCCCTGCACAGGTGTCATGTGCCCTTCCACCTCCTCTCCCCTGTACAGGTGTCATGTGCCCTTCCACCACCTCTCCCCTGTACAGGTGTCATGTGCCCTTCCACCTCCTCTCCCCTGTACAGGTGTCATGTGCCCTTCTCACCTCCTCTCCCCTGCACAGGTGTCATGTGCCCTTCCACCTCCTCTCCCCTGCACAGGTGTCATGTGCCCTTCCACCTCCTCTCCCCTGCACAGGTGTCATGTGCCCTTCTCACCTCCTCTCCCCTGTACAGGTGTCATGTGCCCTTCTCACCTCCTCTCCCCTGTACAGGTGTCATGTGCCCTTCCACCACCTCTCCCCTGCACAGGTGTCATGTGCCCTTCCACCTCCTCTCCCCTGTACAGGTGTCATGTGCCCTTCCACCTCCTCTCCCCTGTACAGGTGTCATGTGCCCTTCCACCTCCTCTCCCCTGCACAGGTGTCATGTGCCCTTCCACCTCCTCTCCCCTGCACAGGTGTCATGTGCCCTTCCACCACCTCTCCCCTGCACAGGTGTCATGTGCCCTTCCACCTCCTCTCCCCTGCACAGGTGTCATGTGCCCTTCCACCACCTCTCCCCTGCACAGGTGTCATGTGCCCTTCCCATCCCCTCTCCACAGTGAGAAACTTAGCAAGCTCTTACACAAACGCATAACTCGCTTCTCAACAAGCATTGCTATTCAGAGCTAGGGCAGGTGCTCATTCTACAACTGGAATGCCTATTTAATTCTTAGAACTCCACTCGAACGGTACCAGATTTCATTATTTCAACAGTCCCATCCTAGGCCAGCAAGGCAATAATATCGAGAGATTTGTCTACTATATAATCATCACAGCAACCTAGGAGACCACAGGATAAAAAGACACATCTTTTTTCAAGCCATTTGCATCATTCCATCTTTCTCAAGGCACTTGCATCCTTTCCATTTATTGATTTTGTCATGCCGGCAGCATAGCAACACTTTGGTTATTGTTACTCACGTAATGTGCCATTGACCCGAGTTAACGCGCACAGTTGGGCGTTTGTTACCCGTAATGTGCACACTTAGGCCATTGTATAATTTGCGTGCACACTTAGGCCATTGTTAATATTGTTAACCACGTAATGCGCACACTTGGCAATTGTCGTAATGCGCACACGTACACTTGGCCATTGTTACCCACGTAATGCGCACACTTGACCATTGTTACCCACGTAATGCGCACACTTGGCCATTGTCGTAATGCGCACACGTACACTTGGCCATTTTTACCCACGTAATGCGCACACTTGGCCATTGTTACCCACGTACATGTAATGCGCACACCTGGCGATTGTTACCCACATACTTGGCCATTGTTACCCACGTAATTCGCACACTTCCCATTGTTACCCACGTAATGCGCACACTTGGCTATTGTTACCCGCGTAATGCGCACACGTGGCCATTGTTACCCGCGTAATGCGCACACTTGGGCACAATTACCCACATAATGCGCAACACTAAGCCATCCCTCGTCCCCACATGCAACAGTCGCATTATGAGCATCTGCTGTGAGCAATCTCTTCAAACAACACCCAACTGCACAGAAGTTAAGGAACACAGAGCAAGTCAAAATGAAACCTAACCCTCTGATCCAACATTGTACGTTTGGAGCAAAGGGAAGGAGGGTGTGTGGTGGGCGGGGTCCAGTCACCAGTTTACAACATTTAGAAAGCATTGCAGAAGTGGACAGGCATACACACAGCAGCCATCACTTCACTACCTTCTTCAAAGAGTCACCGAAATCCTGTTTCCACAAGAACTCTTCAGCGTAGCCTGGGTTAGTGTTGCAGCTGGTGGAACAGGTATAGACCAGGAGAGTGCCCCAGTCGATGCTCTGTGCAGAGACAGCGTCAAGCTTCAAGAAGTAAAGCAGCTGGGGCATCACCTTGTGTTTGAGGGAGGGGTAAAGTAGTGTGAAGGTGTGAGGGAAAATACATGTACCACCTCACAGAAACAATCCTCAATCTATCAACATTCAACATGCCCATACAACAGACCCTCAACATTCAACAGACCCTCAACATTCAACAGACCGTCAACATTCACATACAACAGACCCTCAACATTCACATACAACAGACCCTCAACATTCACATACAACAGACCCTCAACATTCACATACAACAGACCCTCAACATTCACATACAACAGACCCTCAACATTCAACATGCCCATACACACAACAGACCCTCAACAGTCACATACAACAGACCAACGCGTCCATACCATGCTTGTAACAAGAGCTCTACAACATCTATCTTGTGAGACACAGTGGTTTAAAAGTAGGGTCCGTGAGGACAATTCAGGAATTGGGTTAAAATAATTGAATTGTGTTCTGATACAGTACAAGGACGTGTGCCATAATTTATTAAACATAACCATTAAAAAAATCAAGCCACGATATTCAGGACAATATAATTAAAGAACCATGCCTCAATTAGTGAAATTTGACCTTCACATCAAAGGATAGCATCAAATCTTATCATTTATCACAATTTGATGTCTAAATGATTATAAACAGAAGGATGTATGCATACATATACAGTAGTACAACATGTACAATTTCAGTTATCATTGATCAACAACCCCCCCACCTCCCAGCCTCAGATGAGCATCTACATCTGAAAATGGGCATGTAATCATGTGCTCTCCTAGTGAGAGACAACCACTCTTTGCCTTTTGCCTTTGTGAACAAGACCATGTATTATTTTCGTAAACACATAATGATACTTAATATCTATATTATGGTGCTAAAATTTATCAGAAAGGTTGTCAAGCTATGACAGCATGGAAAGAGACTCCAATGCAGGGGTGGATATAGTGGTCGGACATCGGACAAAATCCGACCAAAACTGTACAATGTCAGCCCAAACTTCCCTTTGTCGGACAAAAGTGCCGATCGTTTTTTAATGTAATTCACAAGTGCGGAATTGATTGTTTGTACAAACATAACCACTGAAAATCGTTTGTATAGACATAAACCACATGAAGCGGTATTAAATTCATAGTTACCTAGATTAGCAAAGTTTGCTACGTAGCGCTACAGTACTGCTATAAAGCCAACGATCGTAAAATGCATAGTTACATGTACGGGAAATGTTCCAAACCAATTAATGCACGCAAATAGGAATTATGAATCGTTTGTTCAAAATGGCCACGAAGCGGTCGAAAAGGCAGTCATCATTTGCGTGCTTTAAAAAGTGGCAATCCACATATGAGAGGGAACATCAGATGTGATGAATTGTGTTGCAGTGTATTGTTGCAGTGTATTGTGCAGAATGATTATTTTATTTACACCATACTGAGGTTTATGATAATGTATTTAAAAGGACATATTTAGCAATGTCAGACCATGTCCGACCAACTCCCAATATGGTCTGACATTATGTCAGGCCATTTCTGAAACCTTATATCCACCCCTGCAATGGCTTGCAAGTTATTATTCTTAGGTTTTTATTGCATCCTTGCTTGTTCTGACAGGGATCCCAAGACCAATAGGTTAGACCAGCAGGATGAGACATGGGAGTGGACCAGTGCACATGCAGCTACGGAGGTCTTAAGATGCATGTATCTTATTGGTAACAGTAAAAGGCAATCACAGGAGATGCAGTCTTCTTTCTATTCATCTATTCCTAAGCCAGCAAATCTTGTATTGCATTTCTTACTTATATCCTTTTACTTCTACATCATCATCACCATCATCACCACCATCACCATCATGATCATCGTCACTATCATGATCACCATCACTATCAATCATCATCACCATCATCACTATCATCATCATGATCATCATCATGATCATCATCACTATCATCATGATCATCATCATGATCATCATCACTATCAATCATCATCACCACCATCATCATGATCATCATCACCATCATGACACCACCACCACCATCATCACTATCAATCATCATCACTATCATCATCGTCACCATCATCATCATGATCATCATCACCACCATCATGATCATCACCAATCATCATCACCATCATGATCATCATCATCACCACCACCACCACCACCATCATCACTATCAATCACCACCATTACCATCATCATCAAGGATTCATATTCAAGGAATCATTGTGCTTCTTTCCAATCACTTTATGCAGCTCATAGATTGCTTAACTTTCTTGTTTATCCCACAGCAAATCAAATGTTAGTAATGATTATTACATGTTCAACATGGTGCTCTACATGTATACATCAGTTTGGATGAACGCTACAAAAAGCGCAGCATGGAAACTAGAAGTAACATGTATGATTCATATTTCCTAGTATTCCCGGGCCTGTCCTTGCCAAGTTATGTGGTACAGTTAGATATTTCCACTTTCAGAACAATAAATGACCCAATCAGAGTACGTTAACTATCATACTGATACACGTAGTATGTTGAAGTAGAGGGGAAAAATAAGGTTTCTGAAGGTATAATTAAGTAGCAACCTGTCGTCAAACATAGAAGTTAGTACTATTTAACAGAATTCTTATCACCATAATGAAAAATCAATTTGAATAATAGTTAATGAAATAGGGTAGTTTAAGGTATAATATGACCGTATTTGTGTAAAAAAAAAAAGCAATGAAGTGATGATACCCAGGCCTAATGATACCCAGGCCTAATGATACCCAGGCTTAATGATATGATACCCAGGCCTAATGATACCCAGGCTTAATGATATGATACCCAGGCCTAATGATATCCAGGCCTAATGATACCCAGGCCTAATGTCCTTGTCCTAAACCACTGTGCATGAACAAAAGACACATCCAAAACACACTCAACACACTCAACAGGTATGTCCAAAATTCTGCAAAGTTAAACACTTGGGCATATAAAGATGAACAGGTATACCAGCTGCTAAAAATGGTTTAGTCACTTCATCTGACAGTTAATTAACCAGTGAGCAAATGCACCATAAACACGTACAAACCACTTTAAATAATACACTTCAGCATCCATTCGGCAACTGCACAACGATTCCACGCCAGTTAACGCCAATAGGTGCATAAATTGATTAGTCAGGTTCTGCCGAATTACGCCTATAGGCATGCAGCCATATTGTTAATAGTCGTTTGTTCAACATACGTGCCAGAATGAAGAAATAAAGCATAGGATAACTCTGTGGTCACAGGGCACAAGGGATTATTGTACCAGCACAGAATGCAACCAACGGTGGATATTGGAATGTAGTCACATCACCAACTCTCCACAAAAATCCCAGCGCCATACTGTTGAAGTTATGCATGCTAGTTTTAAACATGCCTTGCGAAAAACTCACTTCCGGCATAACCATAATTATCATGATTTTAATTATACATAACAGGTTGACCTGACCTTTAAACCCTCTATCCCCACCCCTCTCTTAAGTGCGTGCACTATATAAAACTTAGGGGGCACACTACCACCCTACACATACAACCTGGACAATACCCCAACCATTGTTTAATGAACTTCAGCTGGGCACATGCCCCACCTACACATTACTCACATGGGCACAGGGGATTATGTGTGCCACGCCCACACCACACACTGTCCAAATATGCATATCAATGTGAAGCATAAAGGTACACACAGACGTACAAAGACACACACAGGCACATTCCTGTGACCCGTGATGCATTAAAAATAAATAAATAAATAAAAACACATCAGAACTGTGGTGGTGTGCTACTGCTGGGGATGAAAGAATCCCAACTAGCGCACACATTGGCTTCATCAATAAAAAAGGGTCTACTCTTACAGCTACCCCTCCTGATGTTCCCTCTATGCATAATAGCAACAAAGTGTATCATACCAGCGTCATCATGTGGGCTTAAACATAATTCCTGTGGGGTTAAACATAATCCCATTGGGCTTAAACACAGAAAATGGAGCCACAATAGAAACCCATTTAAAGTGAAGTGCATCAGCAACAAAAGTGTGCAATTGGGCATGTGTGTGTGTTGTGTGCGTGTGTGTATTGTGTGCATGTGTGTGTGTGTGTGTATGTGTGTGTATATGCGTGTGTTTGTGTGCCTATAGTGACAGTCAAATTATGTATGTATTAACATGACTTCTGTTGGCATAGTGATGGGAAACGCCCAAGACATTACCACACACACACACACACACACACACACACACACACACACACACACACACACACACACACACACACACACACAACTACACCCTGGAGTGGAACCCAGCTATCCAAACTGTAAGTCATCTACAACCAAAGTAACTCTGGGATGATATACTACTGAGACACAGATAAGGTTCCGACTGACCTCCCCCTCCCCCCCCCCCCCCCCCCCCCAATCCAAACAACATGGCATTATGACATCCTAACAGGAACACACATACACACACAACATACACACACACATACACACACAACACACACACACATACACACACGCACACACACACACACACACACACGCACGCACACACACACACACACACACACCTGAAATTCGAAAATCCTTACTGCTCCACACTCGCATCTTGGGATATCACCACCAGAAGGCATACCTTCCTCAGACACGAGCAGAGGATCACCAGATCGATGATAGCGTACAACCTACAGGTGTATAAGTAACACAACAACGGCAGCAGCCTTGAGAGAGAAACGTATACCCATATACGCCCTCCCCCCCCCCACCCTCCACAATCCCACAGCAATACTTTACTCATTTGATACCAGCCCATACTTTTTAGCACATCAAAACATGAGGATAGGTGCTGTAACACACACACATACACACACACACATACACACACACACATACACACACACACATACACACCACACACACACACACACACACACACACACACACACACACACAGTGCCTACACATGTCCACCAAAACACATGCCCATAAGCAATAGAGGTTTTAGAAATTAATGACTGTCCTAGACACAATGCACACCATACCCACAATCAGCTGATATCCCATATGACCTCTTCAAACCTTACAGAGGGTTCATCCCTATTCATTGGTTCAACCAATGAATATCGTCACCCCCAACTTACTACAGTAGCAGCAGAGTTTAAACGTAAATACACACCTTGGTATCAGGAAGTCTGTGACAACACTCGGGCTAACAAGCCAACAACTAGCACGACAATTCTGCAATGTGCATCAAACAAAGCTAGTCTTCACACGTTGCAGTGCATGTACACTCTGAGATGCCCAGAATGATGTCCCCCCCAACCCCAGTGATATGTCCCCACCATCCACAAACAACTGATGCTAATTAAACGTAATGCACACTTCAAAAATCCCTTAAGGCTATTGCCTCAGTGCACTGAGATCTGAACACAAGCGGCAACACCCTCCTTCCCTCCCTCCCTCCCTCCCTCCCTCCCTCCCTCCCTCCCTCCCTCCCTCCCTCCCTCCCTCCTTCCCTCCCTCCCCTACCCACTAACCTGCTCTGGCTCAAGCGCTATCCTCTTCTTAAAGGTCCTGAAGACCTTGTCAGTGGTGTGCTCGCTCTTGGCCTGTTCCACCGCCTTCTTCTCCGCCTTGCGCAGGCTGCTGCTCCTGCTGAACCGGTAGAACTCCTCCATCTTCTCATCCTCGCTCTTCTCCTGGGGCGAGGCCACTATCTCCGGTTCCTCCTCCGTCACCACCTCGAACTCTAGCAAAACCACGCCCCTACTGGGGCTGTAATCGACGTCGCGCTCGGACCGCTTCCCGCTGGCTATGTCCGTGCAGAACAGCTGGTGCCCGCTCCTCCAGTCGTGTCTCTGGTGCTCCTGGGAGCAGTACGGAACCCGCCGGCACTTCCCGCACCTCTTGGGCCCCCTCGCACCGCACACGACGCACAGGGTGGGCAGCCGGTCGCCTATCTGCAGCTGGAGCGTCTGCGACGACAGCGAATCGAACGCCCTGTCGTCCAGCGAACTGCTGAGCAACCCGCAGCTGTCGTCCTCGTCGCTGCTCGTCACCTTCTTGCTGGCGCCGGACGCGCTCCCCTGGTAGGAGCACGCCATGTCCTTGTCCAGCTTCGCCGCGAATTCTTTCAGCACGTCTTCGTTGTTGCCGCTACCGCGTCTCCTGCTGCTGCTGCTGCCGCCCGTCTGGGAGCGACTAGGGCTCCCCACCTGTCCAGGAGCAGCATTCTCCGGGTCGCTGTCGCTGTCAGAGCACGCGCCTTCCGCGTAGTAATCGTTCTTCTGCGGCAGCTGGCTTCTGAGTACCTTGAACGCCAGCCTCCCGCCTCGCTGGTGGCAGCTTCGGTCCCTACACATGAACACGAACACGGTGCGGTGGTACGAATAGTGGCGTTTGCGCATGGGCGCGTATAGCTGGATTAGGAGGACCATGGGCCTCTTGCAGATGTTGCACGCCAGCTGTTCTGGAACTGGCAGCCGCATCAGCTCAAGCCAAGCCGGTTTGCCTCCCACTTTACTCGGAAAATTAGAACTCGTAAGATTAGTTGAAGCATCTGGCTTTTCCAGAAAGCCAAGCTCCACTCCCTTTGTGCGACCCGCCGATGCCATCATGTTCCCCAAACGTTGACGCTGTAATCAAATTCAAACTTGCAAAATTGAAGCGAGGTACAAAGTTCGGTAGAAAGGGTTTTGTTCGATTCTAAAAGTCGCCCCAGTCCACGTGACACGATTGAAGTGCGTACGTTAATAATACAAGTACAATCGTTATATGTCTGACACTAACCCTACTGGTAATTCTGTTTCTCGTAACAGGAAAAGAAAGCGGCGAGAAAAAGGTGTGAAGGAACGTCGCAAACGGGAACCGAAATGGAAATTGGAACTGGCGGAGATAGAGACACTTGCAACCATGTACCCGGCTCTGATGAGCGAAAATATATCGACCTTTGACGACATCCCTCTCTCTAAGCGAACCAGGACCGGACTAGAGAAAGCCAGCTACAAGACTCCCACCGAGATCCAGAAAGAAGCAATTCCGCACGCACTGCGGGGACGAGACGTGTTGGGAGCGGCGAAGACAGGCTCCGGAAAGACGCTGGCTTTCCTGATCCCCGTGTTGGAGGTTCTGTGGGCCAAGCGGTGGACCTCACTGGACGGGTTAGGCGCCATCGTCATATCGCCCACGCGAGAGCTGGCCTACCAGACCTTCGAAGTGCTGAGGAAGGTAGGAAGCCAACACGACCTCTCTGCGGGGCTGGTGATCGGGGGGAAGGACCTGAAAGCGGAGCAGGAGCGCATTCAGCAGACCAACATCATCGTCTGCACGCCGGGGAGGCTCCTCCAGCACATGGACGAAACGCCAAACTTCGACTGCCTCTCCCTCCAAGTGCTGGTCCTCGACGAGGCCGACCGGATCCTGGACCTTGGCTTCGAGGAGACCATGAACTCAATCCTGGACAATCTGCCGCGGGAGAGGCAGACGCTGCTGTTTTCGGCCACCCAGACCAAGTCCGTGCGAGACCTTGCGCGCCTGAGCCTCAAGGACCCTGAGTACGTGGCCGTCCACGAGAACTCGCTCACTAGCACGCCTCAGAAGCTGATGCAGAGCTACATGGTGTGCGAGCTGCACCAGAAGTTGGACACCCTCTTCTCCTTCGTCAAGAGCCACCTCACCTCCAAGATCATCGTCTTCATGTCCAGCTGCAAGCAGGTCAAGTTCACATACGAGGCCTTTTGCCGCCTCCGTCCCGGGGTCCCGCTCATGGCGCTGTACGGTAAGCAGAAGCAGATGAAGAGGGTCGGGATATACACCGAGTTCTGCCGCAGGCAATCCGCCGTGCTCTTCTGCACGGACATAGCGGCCCGGGGACTCGACTTCCCCGCGGTGCACTGGGTGGTGCAGCTGGACTGCCCCGAGGACGCCAACACGTACATCCATCGCGTGGGTAGGACGGCGAGGTACGAGCAGGACGGGCAGGCCCTCCTCGTGCTCCTCCCCTCCGAGGAGGCGGGGATGCTGGCGGCCCTCGAGGCCAAGAAGATACCCATCGCGCGCGTCGCGGTGAACCCGAAGAAGCTGTCGTCTGTCCAGAAGAGGCTGGAGACGTTCTGCGTCCAGGACCCGGAGATGAAGCACTGGGCACAGAGGAGCTTCATCTGTTACCTTCGCTCCGTCCACCTGCAGTCAAACAAGGACGTGTTTGACGTCCGCAAGCTGCCCACGGCCGAGTATGCGTACTCCCTCGGTCTACCCCAACCCCCTAGGATAAGATTTCTCAGCAAGCTGCAGCAGCAGCAGCAGGGGCGGCAGCTTAATGTGGATGTGGCCAAGGGTGAGGAGGAGGAGGAGGAGGAAGAAGAACAACGTGGTACGGGTGGTGCTGGTGACAAGTGCAGGCTGGAGCTGACGGACGCTGAAGATGACGGCGATGATGTCATTAAATTTAGGCGGACCATCTTGCCCTCCAGTGTGCCTGATGTGCTGGATGCGGCGGCTGCTGACGTGGGAGGGCCAGTGGCGAGGGAGAAGGTCGTGTCCAAAGTGGCGCGGGCGAGGAAGATGTTGCACAAGAGCATCAAAACCGGCACCCATATCTGGTTTGATGAGGGTGGGGCAGGCCTGCCCGGGGAGGCCATGGTGGTCCCTCCCCCTGTTAGCGAGGACGACGATTGTGGTGGCATCGATATCACGGAGGCCCAGAGAGCGCTGAAGGAGAGTGACAAACTGGATCGCCTGCGTGAGAGGAACAGGATTAGGGCTAAGCACCAGGAACTGAGGGTGAAGCGTCGACAGCTTGAGGGTCACCCGGGCGATGAGGGGGGCGGAGCCGCAGTCCTTGCTGTTCCAAGTGATGGTGATGAGGCCAGCAGTGGGGAGGAGGTGGAGGAAGACCAGAGTGACCATGAGGAGGTGGAGGAAGACCAGAGCGACCATGAGGAGGTGGACAATGGCCGATCACAGTTGTCTGAACCAACCGCAATTGAAGATGACGAGGAGTTGGCCCTTCACCTGTTGCAATCATAGCCACGTTTTTATATTTAATTAATAAAGTTGACAAAAAACCGGTGCTGTTTTCTGACACAGGTGTCTGGGTGTAGCCAGCGTTGGTTGTGGGATTTGGTAGGGCATGTTATGCTTCGTGTGTAAGTACTGTAGCCGCAAGGTCAAAGTACAGCTAAGCATGTATGTATGGTCTGTGTAATGTACCTGGAGTTGACTGCAATCCACACTAGCTATTGATCTGGATATATTATATTGCCACTGTCATTTAAAACAATTATTTATTGCAGTATGCTTTGGTAATACACAGGATGATACTTTAAACTTGACAGCAGCTGAATATGCTGAAAGCAGATAACATGAATACATAGGTTCAGCAAGCACAGTGAATGCAATGAGAGAAAAGAGAATACAAACTGCAGCACCCAAAAGGGGTGCTAAAAGGCACAAAAAAAAAAAAGGCAGTGATTCATAACGTGAATGAAAATAAATTACAAGTAGCAGTAGCTTGAATGCTGTGAGCAACAATTCAACCAGGACCCTCTGAAAACAAAAAAGCCTGCCTTTCCCATACCGCTTCAGGCTATGACATCCTGGGCAGTACACACATCGGGCGAGTAGTGCACAGGTGCCCCAGAACCCTCACTCTTCGCAGAACCATCGTTTGTCCGATACTTCAGCTTGTCAGCCATGTTCACTGCAGAGTACTCACTCCCATCAACAGTCGGTTCTCCTACGGCTGGTGAATTCCTTCTCCTCTGGCTCTCCATTCGAAATATCTTCTTTCGAGGATCCAGTTCGACAAGCTCCTTGGCAGAAGCTGGCAGCCGGCTCTGAGGTAAGGACATTCGTCTCTCTCCTATACCAGACTCGAGGTCCAGGGTAGCACCATTGGAGGGGGAGGAGGAGGGGTTGCCTAGCCTTGGTAATGTTCTGGACCCATCGGTGACGACGGCTCCATTCTTTCGCGTCTGAACTTTGGGGCAGCACAAATCGGACGAACCCTTTGTCTCGGACGATCGGGGGAGAACGGCGGAAGGCTGTGTTGGCGTTCCAATCACGTGGACCTGGTCACTCTGGATCTTGTCGAACACATCAGAGTAGTGTCCCTCTCCGGGACATGAGCTAACATTAAACGATATTTTCCTGGTCTGTGGGGACTCCCCCTTTTTACCGAGGGGTACTGGGCCGCTGGGAAGAACCGCATCGGCTGGGAGATTGTAGTCTGAAGACGACAGTTGGAGCCCACTCTTCTCTTCCACAGACACAGCAGTGCTGATTGTTTGGTCCTCGGAGGACACTTTGTGCCTGTGTTGCCTGAACGAGGCGGGCTTGCACGGGAGGTTGGGAGGTCGGCTCGCGTTACTGGCAGAGAGCTGTGCGCAAGGGGGGGAGGAGCCTAGGGGACCGGTGCTGTTGAGTGAGGGGTGGCTCTCCCCGTGTGCTGTGGACTCCACTGCCATACTGCTGCGCAAAGTAAATAAGCAATTAAAAATAAATAAATTTAAAAAATACGGCATTTTTTAAATCAAAGGTTGCGACAAAAATATAAATATATATATATGGGACAGTGTCCAGCAGAATCACCCTTCTGGCTAGTTTTTCAAGTTTTCAAATTTTTTGATTTTCCTTGAACACCCATGAGTTTCTGTCAAATGGTCCTTATGCATCCTAAATCGGACTATCCATCACAAAGTTATTAGGCGCTGAATTTATAATTAGCCATACATTTCAATGCGAGCGTTGCTTTTCTTTTGCTTGTTCTGGAAATTTTGAAAAAGTACCATAAGGGTGATTTAGCTGGACACTGTCCCATATATAGTTGTTGTGGCCAAGATGTGAAAGTTTTGTGACAACCACCTGAGTAAGGTATGAGTGATGTGGCATATGTCGATGTACACAGTGTTACCGACTATTTACATTTTAAAGTTTCTTCTTTCTGGGAAACATGTGAGGTGGGGATGGGAGGGGGGGGGAGGAGGATGATGTCATATACTATTTCGGGCATTGTGTACTGTCCAGTGTGCTGCAATCCATTAACTAACAGAGAGTCAGAGGAATTCTGACCGAAAACTCCCCAGTTCTATCATAAGTGCTAGCTAATCTTCTAGACCAGGTGGTAGCTAAAATATCTGCCAAAACCCAGAGGCGGTGTGGCTAGGGTGGCAAACCCGCATACGTTCGTATATTTGTTAGTAGTTTCTAGTTTACTGGTCATTATGTGGAGAAATACTGGTTTGCCCCCCCTCCCCCCAGCCATATCGCCACTGCCAAAACCATTGCATGCATTAAAAGAATGAATCAGAATTACATTTTTTACATTTTTAAAAAGAATTCCAAACAAGTAGTTCTCAGGTAAGACTTATACCCACAACACCCTTGCATGGTAAGATTCCTGTAATGTCAGGTTTAACTCCCTCCCTCCCAACTTAAAATAAAGTAAATCCAAATCAATAACTATAACTATTAGCACTTTGTGGTATCAATGACAAATGTTGTCGATCAATATATGGCACTGCTTTGAGACATCAACAGCAATGCTTGAGCAATGCAATAACTACAGATTAGGCCTATATTTTTAAAAAGGTTATGTTAATGTCATTTCAGCATTCTGATAAAACTAGGATGGGGTTCAGACTCTAGTGCCAGTCTTTCCTCTTACTATTTGCACTAGCTCTTTTGATCTTAGTAGCCACACAGGTTATGGATACAGCATCTACAACCCCCCCTGGTGTCAGGTAATGAGACTCCTTTTGTCTAGCAAAAACTGTTCCTGCGGAAGAGGGATGATACACTTTGTCAAAAGGGAATAGGTATAGGGTGTAGATGTCCTTGTAAGTAGGCCATTCTCAGAAGACGGTAAAATAGTTTTTTTTTTGGCACCGCATACATGTAGCTGACTGGTCATGATGGTGCTACATTACTCCCCACTAATGACTGGTCATGATGGTGCTACATTACTCCCCACTAATGACTGGTCATGATGGTGCTACATTACTCCCCACTAATGGCTGGTCATGATGATGCTACATCACTCCCCACTAATGGCTGGTCATGATGGTGCTACATTACTTCCCACTAATGACTGGTCATGATGGTGCTACATTACTCCCCACTAATGACTGGTCATGATGGTGCTACATTACTCCCCACTAATGGCTGGTCATGATGGTGCTACATTACTCCCCACTAATGACTGGTCATGATGGTGCTACATTACTCCCCACTAATGGCTGGTCATGATGGTGCTACATTACTCCCCACTAATGGCTGGTCATGATGGTGCTACATTACTCCCCACTAATGGCTGGTCATGATGATGCTACATCACTCCCCACTAATGACTGGTCATGATGGTGCTACATTACTCCCCACTAATGGCTGGTCATGATGGTGCTACATTACTCCCCACTAATGACTGGTCATGATGGTGCTACATTACTCCCCACTAATGGCTGGTCATGATGGTGCTACATTACTCCCCACTAATGGCTGGTCATGATGGTGCTACATTACTCCCCACTAATGGCTGGTCATGATGGTGCTACATCACTCCCCACTAATGGCTGGTCATGATGGTGCTACATTACTTCCCACTAATGACTGGTCATGATGGTGCTACATTACTCCCCACTAATGACTGGTCATGATGGTGCTACATTACTCCCCACTAATGGCTGGTCATGATGGTGCTACATTACTCCCCACTAATGACTGGTCATGATGGTGCTACATTACTCCCCACTAATGGCTGGTCATGATGGTGCTACATTACTCCCCACTAATGGCTGGTCATGATGGTGCTACATTACTCCCCACTAATGGCTGGTCATGATGATGCTACATCACTCCCCACTAATGACTGGTCATGATGGTGCTACATTACTCCCCACTAATGGCTGGTCATGATGGTGCTACATTACTCCCCACTAATGACTGGTCATGATGGTGCTACATTACTCCCCACTAATGGCTGGTCATGATGGTGCTACATTACTCCCCACTAATGGCTGGTCATGATGGTGCTACATTACTCCCCACTAATGGCTGGTCATGATGGTGCTACATTACTCCCCACTAATGACTGGTCCTGATGGTGCTACATTACTTCCCACTAATGGCTGGTCATGATGGTGCTACATCACTCCCCACTAATGACTGGTCATGATGGTGCTACATTACTTCCCACTAATGACTGGTCATGATGGTGCTACATTACTTCCCACTAATGGCTGGTCATGATGGTGCTACATCACTCCCCACTAATGACTGGTCATGATGGTGCTACATTACTTCCCACTAATGACTGGTCATGATGGTGCTACATTACTCCCCACTAATGACTGGTCATGATGGTGCTACATTACTCCCCACTAATGACTGGTCATGATGGTGCTACATTACTCCCCACTAATGGCTGGTCATGATGGTGCTACATTACTTCCCACTAATGACTGGTCATGATGGTGCTACATCACTCCCCACTAATGACTGGTCATGATGGTGCTACATTACTCCCCACTAATGACTGGTCATGATGGTGCTACATTACTTCCCACTAATGACTGGTCATGATGGTGCTACATTACTCCCCACTAATGACTGGTCATGATGGTGCTACATTACTCCCCACTAATGGCTGGTCATGATGGTGCTACATTACTCCCCACTAATGGCTGGTCATGATGGTGCTACATTACTCCCCACTAATGGCTGGTCATGATGGTGCTACATTACTCCCCACTAATGGCTGGTCATGATGGTGCTACATTACTCCCCACTAATGGCTGGTCATGATGGTGCTACATTACTCCCCACTAATGGCTGATGCAAGTGGGAACCATTGGGCCTACAGAAGTGTACAGCAGGTGCCTCTTAGCCCACATCACCTATGGGGGACATGTAGTAGGGGTGTGGTGATGGAGGGAGGGTATGATGCGTTGTACCACTGGTGAGTAGGGTAAGAGCAGTCTGGGGAGGAGAAATAACAGCATGGAGGCCCGTGTCATGGGGACAGCAGTGTGGTGGTAGGGGATAGACCTATTTGATAGGGGACAAGCCCACATGGGAAGAACATCAATACCTAATTTGGTTAACTGTTAACTCAGCTGTTGAAGTGCAGGGGAAACATTTGGTAGAACTACAGGAATTGGGAGGTGAGATCTCTTTGATCTTTTGTTGAATAACTTATCACTCCTCCTGTGCCAACATTAACTTCACACATATGGCTGCTGCTAACTGTCGTATACACACACACACATGTACACACACACACACACATGCACACACACATCAATCAATACAAACACATGGTTTCCGCCTGCAGACACGTGTGCTACACACACCCATAAGAGCAAACATCACACACACACACCTACATAACTTGCACGTGTAGCTGAGCGCAAGCATCCTTGTTCATGTGTTGTTCATGTGTACACACAAATCCTCACCCACACACACACACACACACACACACACACACACACACACACACACACACACACACACACAATGTGAATTCAAAGCTGCCTTAAGGAATCAGGGCCATGGTGTACCTATCTTTTTAAACATCAAGCAAGCGGATCTTTGTTTTGTCTGTAACTCAGGGAGGTGACCATCATTTTCAGACACACAATAATGTTCTTTAAGTTAGCACACTAGTGATCCGTCAGTTGACACAACCATCACTTGATGAGGGGGCGGGAAAAGCAGGGGAACGAACCACCAAGCCATTACTATGGTTAACAACAGTAGTGGCGCCTAGCGATGCCTGCTATTCCACATAGGAACAATTTTTAAATAGCAGAATGTGCATGTACAAGTGGAGATGATCATGGTGTGATCATCCCCACTTGTACACACTGTGACCACCCCCACTTGTATACACTGTGATCACCCCCATTTGTACACACTGTGATCATCCCCATTTGTATACACTGTGATCAACCCCACTTGTACACACTGTGATCATCCCCACTTGTACACACTGTGATCATCCCCACTTGTACACACTGTGATCATCCCCACTTGTATACACTGTGATCATCCCCACTTGTATACACTGTGACCACCCCCATTTGTACACACTGTGACCACCCCCACTTGTACACACTGATCAACCCCACTTGTACATCCCCACTTGTACACACTGTGATCACCTTCCACTTGGGACACCACCCCTGGATCAATATATGTAACAGCAGCAAAAGGAGATCATGTGGTCTGGGCACCAGCAGATAAGCGCGTTGTCCAGAACTATAATAGCTTCCCTAAGTTGCCCACGTCATTAAGCTGGTGTTTGACATGCAGTGCTATCCCCTATTAGCTAGTGACTAGACACCTTAACCTGTTTGCAGGAAACCGTCTCCTTTCCAAGTCACACACACACACATTTTATAATGCTGTACTGAATAAAGATAAGCACAAGCACACCATGTTGGCGAAGTCAGGGTACCACACACACACACACACACACACACACACACACACACACACACACACACACACATGCACACACACACACACACACACACACACACATATACACACATATATACACACACATATACACATACCTAAGGTCTTTCAAACTGAACTCATCTTTTGGCAATGTCGATTCTACATGAAAATGGACAGTTGATGATTAAAACTACAACAAACACACAACTGAGGGTGTGTGTGTGCGTGTGCAGCAGCAAGGCATGTGGCTAATGATGAAGGACATGGCGACAGACACTGCATGCCAAAGGTGTGGTGGTGATGGACAGATGGACACTGAGAGGCGTACAAGAACATACGCCTACGCGTGCACTTACTCAGCAAGGTCAGCTCTGCCCTGAGGATGTTCACTGCACACAAGAGAATGCCGGCGAGCACTCCAAACACGACAGTGAGTACCACACACAGAATCAAGGCCACGATGGCTATAATTAAACCTGCGTCATACATCGTCACGCTGGGAAGGAAGGATTCGATCGTAACAGAGCAAATGTTTAGTACTTTGTGTCAGCGGCAGCTGCTCGTAAGTTGCAAATAACGGAAAAGCAAGCGACGCCCGCCCCCTCTTTATTTATTTATTTTTAACAGTGGATGGAAACATTCCCATGTGTGATGTGGATGGCAAGCACGTCTCGTACACACATGGCGCAAATAAAAAAAAAACGGATGTCTCTTGTTGGCTTTCACCATGCAAATGTCTTACCTTAAACAATAAGCCCGAAGATGTAATTTTATGTGATACCAATTTTTTTATATGGAGCAAATTGCACAAATTTACTTCCGGTTTACCCAGGTAAATTGCTCGAACGCGTATTAACCAATCAAGGGAGCTATTAAAACATGTCTCGAGGCGCAGAAGACAAATTACCAGCATTTATATTGCGTCTGCCTGAGGTAAGTGGGTTACGATGACTGATGTGCATTTGTCTGTGGTTTTAGAAGCGGTTATTATTCCATCGTATTCTTTTCTTGTTAGGACCACGCACAGAGAGTACGCGAAGCTATTGCTTCTGACTCGTTGGGAGAACGACTGCAGCTGGAATTTTATGGTGGGTTTTGCGAGATGTGCATCAATTAGAATTAATTCACTTGGTCAGGGGACGATTTGAGGCACGCCCACGTCAAACTTGACGAAGAAATTCTCAGCGGAAAGGTTCGTTTGATCCTCAAGATGTTAGCTAGTATCCCTGTTGAATACCTAATACGTGAAGGAAGTATAAGCTCGGCGAAGCTGCCTGGGAAATTGAAGACAAAGTCTTGATATAAATTTCCATTTTGTTTGCTTGCCCGTGGTAGATGTGGGCGCCATTCAAGCACAATGCGCCACATAAATAAGGCTATGTTCTCGTGCATATTGTACAGTGTTCATGTTGCCGCGATCAAGAGAGCTTAAATCACCACGCAATGTACATTCAATGCCATATGTTGCATAACCTAGGAATGAACATACGTACATTTAGAGAGCCTATGTCATGCTGCAATGTGCCAATGTTGGAAATACAGTGCAACTGTTCTTCTCCTTTCCCCTTCTTTCCTCCCTCTTCCCTCCCATCTCCTCTCCCTCCCCTCTCCTCTCCCTCCCCCTCTCCTCTCCCTCCCCCTCTCCTCTCCCTCCCCTCTCCTCTCCCTCCCCTCTCCTCTCCCTCCCCTCTCCTCTCCCTCCCCTCTCCTCTCCCTCCCCTCTCCTCTCCCTCTCCTCTCCTCTACTTTCCCTCTCTCCCTCCTTCTTCTCCAACTTCCTCCCAATAAAATTCCAGCTTGTGGATCTCCCATGTATCATTGAGAGCCACAAGACCTTGGACAGGAAGACCTTGTATAAGGCAGGAGACGTATCACAGGTACCTAGCTGTGCATGCCAAGGGGACACCCCCTGCATAAGGGACATTCTGCATAAGTGAAGGGGAAACAGCCAAAGAAAGGTGCACATGTGCATGGTGGATAGGGAGGGGTGGGGGGGGGGCATATATCCCTTTGTATTTTACGTGTAGTTTGCTTTTTTTTCTCACTTAGATGCTGGTTTGCACAACTGAACCAACCGAAGAACCAGTTGAGAATATCGAGGAGCTGCCGTTAGCCAAGAGGAAGGAACTATTCAAGAGATACATATGGAACCATGGCAGTAAGCTATATTTACGTGTAAACTGTACGTGACCATGGCAATGCGGATGCATGTAACTATGGCAACATGTACATATACGGCGGATACATGCATGTACATTGGAAACCCCTAAATGCAGTTTGCAGGAGTCAAGCATAGTTAAACCTCCCTTATGCCACATTAATACTGTATGGTAGACATATACATGACTGGGCCTGTATAATTAGTCATTTGAGCTTCTGTTCTGTAGCTGACAAAGTGGTGATCTCAATTGAAGTGATTACCACAACAGTGTGTTCTACTGAGGCATAAATTGGTCACAATATAAACAGAAATGTCTACATACCCCCCCTCCCCCCTTCCCAGAGTACCTAATATGACTTGTCCCCCAAATAGTGGTCTATACATGTACATGCTTCCCCCGATAGTGGTCTATACATGCTTCCCCCGATAGTGGTCTATACATGCTTCCCCCGATAGTGGTCTATGCATGCTTGTCCCAATACATGTGGTCTATACTTGCTTCCCCCAATAGTGGTCTATACATGCTTCCCCCAATAGTGGTCTATACATGCTTCCCCCAATATTGGTCTATACATGCTTCCCCCAATAGTGGTCTATGCATGCTTCCCCCAATAGTGGTCTATGCATGCTTCCCCCAATAGTGGTCTATGCATGCTTCCCCCAATAGTGGTCTATGCATGCTTGCCCCAATAGTGCCCCCAATAGTGGTCTATACATGCTTCCCCCAATAGTGGTCTATACATGCTTCCCCCAATAGTGGTCTATGCATGCTTCCCCCAATAGTGGTCTATACATGCTTCCCCCAATAGTGGTCTATGCATGCTTCCCCCAATAGTGGTCTATGCATGCTTGCCCCAATAGTGCCCCCAATAGTGGTCTATACTTGCTTCCCCCAATAGTGGTCTATACATGCTTCCCCCAATAGTGGTCTATGCATGCTTCCCCCAATATTGGTCTATACTTGCTTCCCCACAAGTACCTGATATGGCTTGTGTCAATATGTGTACTGATTTAGTAGTGAGTGCTTGGAGGCTAATTTAATTGGGTGAAATGATCAGTCCCCTCTCATGGGAAATCCCCTCTTATGGAAAATTACTTTTGTGACATAGTGTTTTATCGAGTAACCAAACCTCACTAAGTGCGTAGATTATGCCATTTATTTAAAAAAACGACAAGAATAACTTTTATTTCTGAAACACACAAATTACAAATTGTTATACTCCAGATAGGAATATGAGAAAGTACAGTGTAGTTCATTCGTTGCTGTTTGTTGTATAAGTGAAGATTTTCCTACTGGTGCACTTCATAGCATGTGCACATACATGCACATACATACCTTAGATGCTTTGACCATCTACGTAGCACTTATTGAATTAAGATACCGTGCAGTGTATGTACATGTACGTATCTGTGTGTATGTACACATTGCCTTGGTTATGTACCTCTAATGCGGACGCTGTCGGGATCCACCTTCAGTGTCCTGATTATCTAGGAGGTGTCCTCATTTCAGGGGTTTCATAATGCATGTAAGTCATTGAGATCTCAGAGTATTTTGAGGTCCATATTTGTTGTATAGGGAGGTTTAACTATGCTAGATTGACTCCTGCAAACTGTCAACTGGTGTGGTAAGTTCAGATTAGAATTTCGATTTAGATATTATTAAAAAGGTTCAGGTTGTGTGGATATGAGAAGTCCACAACCACTCCCACCTTAGACAGTGAAATTTAGGATGGGACTGAGTACGAACATTGGGCACAAGATTTAATGATGCATGTACATGTATTCCTTATTAAAGCATATTAAAATGATCACTTCCTCTCCTAGAACTGTCTCTTATCCTGCTCATCCATTACTTCCCGTCCTCACTCTTTTCCATCTCTTCTCTCCCCCACCTCTCCCTCCTCCCTTCCTCCTCCTCCTTTCCTTCTCACCCTCTTCAGTAAGCATTCCTCTGAAGAATGTGCGGAAGAGAAGGTTTAGAAAGACTGCAAATAAGAAGGTGAGGAGTTGTATCTACCTCCTTCCCCACCTCCCCTTCCTCCTCCCCTTCCTCCTCCCCTCTCCTTCCTCATTCTCCTCCCCCTCCCCTTCCTTATTCTCCTCCCCCTCCCCTTCCTCATTCTCAATGTACATGTATAGTCCCCATCCATTACCTCACTGGAGATAGACATCATGCTCCTGATTTGTTATCATTAGAGATGTTCAGGGCAGTTTACGAAGTACAAATGTCCCTTGCTTAGAGGTAATATTTCACTAGTAATGCCTTGGTAGGGTACTTATTTTTATGTAGGTTGTGCCACAATTTTGATGTGAACAAGTAACCACATATGGCTATGTGTATAATCTGTAGGTGTAGTTGCATATCCACTTTCGATTTTTGTTCATCTCCTGGTTGATTCACCCAAACCACCCCCCCCCCCCCCCCCTCGCACAACAGACTAGTGATCCTCTGCACAAGTTCTTGATGTCTTGTTTGTTTATCTGTCATGTGATCTTCCTGCATATGTCATGTGATCTTCCTGCATATGTCATGTGAACTTTCTGCACGTGTCATGTGATCTTTCTGCATTGTACCTGTAGTTCATCGACTCACCCGAAACTGAAAAGGAAGTGCATAGACTTTTAAGGGAAGACTTGCTTGCAGTCAAAGTCAGTATCCTTTTCTTCATTTTCTTCTAAAGCGTGGGTGTTGGAGAGATATTTTTGGAGGCATGGCAGGCCAGCCATCATCATGATGTACATGTATGTGTGTGCAGGTGTAACGTACAGGTCATGCACATGGCAGGCCAGCCATCATCATGATGTACACGTATGTGTGTGCAGGTGTAACGTATAGGGCATGCACATGGCAGGCCAGCCATCATCATGATGTACATGTATGTGTGTGCAGGTGGTGTAACGTATAGGGCATGCACATGCGCATCCACACAGAGACCCAGTGCAGCAGACCTGTGTACCCACAGCCAGACCTCACGCTGCTCGTGGATCATCTGTGTTTGTGTCATATGCTTCTAGCCAATGTGCGCACACCCATATACATGTACCCCCCCCCCCCCCCAACCCCCACCCCCGCTGCTAGCTCGCAGGCATGTGGGGTACACGCATGGCAAGTTTTTTTCCCCTTACCTCTCACTTAAATCAACCGGCTACCGAATTGTGATGGAGGAAGAGAAGGAGGAGGAGAAAGGTGACGACGCACGTAGGTGAGCAGCGTCTCTGGGGAGGAGGAGGCAGCGTCTCTGGGGAGGAGGAGGGAAAATCTTGTGTTCTCCCCGCACACATACACATGGAGGTGGGGGGTGGGGTCAGATTACTGCAAGCCACCTTGCCATTGCACACTGTGGGTGGGTGGGAATTCCCCTTTGTTGCGGGCGACCCACACTTGTGTGCTGCCTTGTTAATCCAGCAGCATTCTATGAGTTGTACTGGTACATTCAACAGAACTCTTTTAATTAGGTCTTATGTGTCTGATTTGGGGCAAACATTTTTTTTTTTTTCTAAAATAACGTCCCTGTTCTGGATATTACCTTCATTGAGGAAGGGGGAGGGGTCATCATTGCACTGCGCATGTGTGTAGGTTAAAGGGTTCAGCCGTGTGCAGCTGTTAGCTATGTGTTGTAAGGATATTGGGTAATGTTGCCTAGAAAGCGCTTAGGTATATACACACATAAGGGATTCTGATTAATTGGGTCGCTGGTTTAGCAGATCAGCCGTGTAATGAGGCCATTAGGGCTCCGTGTAGAATCATTTCATAGATGTACATGTGTGTATTGTAGGCTAACAGGGTCGATACGTTGCCACTTTTTGTAACTGTTTTACACGTCGGTGTGTCCCGATTGAGAGGAATCTCCTGTATTCTTAAACCAGGTCTTGTTTTGAATCCCCCACGTATACGAAACAAGTCAGTGATGGATAGCGTACCTTTGATGAGCTACTGAAGAGGTATTGGCCCTTTGTGCCTTCAGCCCAAACTAAGTGAAGACTTAGACAACATTTTAATACTGTAAACATCTGACAGCTACGGTCTTCCTAAACCCATTGCTGAGAATTCATTGTAATTTTAAAAGGCTTTTCAGAATCAATAAGCAACCTTCCCCCCCTCAGTTTTTGGAAGTCTTCTGCATGTGTGTGTTTATCTCTGTATTGTAGAGTAGAGTTCATCTTTTTGATATTCACGTCCTTTTGTTGTACAGCTTCATTTCAGAAGGGGACACCATGATCTCCTCCAGAGCACATACCCCCAACATCCCTCCCGATGAGGATTCCATGATGTCCAGCCCCCGGGGGGCACATAGGGATGACCGCAGTGAGCTGCTTAAGGTGTTGGATGAAGTGAGCTCCAGCAGCAATGATGGAGATGGAGACTCTGATGAGGAAGATATGCAAGCAAGTAAGAAACTGGTCCAGGGATTATGGGGCAGTTGGAGTCTTAGTAGGAGGTACACGTGATGAACCAGGCTAAGGGGGTGGTGGTGTGATGGATGGACCAGGCTAGGGGGTGGTGGAGGTGGTGGTGTGATGGATGGACCAGGCTAGGGGGTGGTGGAGGTGGTGGTGTGATGGATGGACCAGGCTAGGGGGTGGTGGTGTGATGGATGAACCAGGCTAGGGGGTGGTGGTGTGATGGATGAACCAGGCTAGGGGGTGGTGGTGTGATGGATGAACCAGGCTAGGAGGTGGTGGTGTGTGATGGATGGACCAGGCTAGGGGGTGGTGGTGTGATGGATGGACCAGGCTAGGGGGTGGTGGTGTGATGGATGAACCAGGCTAGGGGGTGGTGGTGTGATGGATGGACCAGGCTAGGAGGTGGTGGTGTGATGGATGGACCAGGCTAGGGGGTGGTGGTGTGATGGATGGACCAGGCTAGGGGGTGGTGGTGTGATGGATGAACCAGGCTAGGAGGTGGTGGTGTGATGGATGAACCAGGCTAGGGGGTGGTGGTGTGATGGATGAACCAGGCTAGGGGGTGGTGGTGTGATGGATGAACCAGGCTAGGAGGTGGTGGTGTGATGGATGAACCAGGCTAGGAGGTGGTGGTGGTGTGATGGATGAACCAGGCTAGGGGGTGGTGGTGTGATGGATGAACCAGGCTAGGAGGTGGTGGTGTGTGATGGATGAACCAGGCTAGGGGGTGGTGGTGTGATGGATGAACCAGGCTAGGAGGTGGTGGTGTGTGATGGATGAACCAGGTGTATGCATGAAACATTTGATTTCTCAAGAGCATCTAAACATGGAGGTGAGATGTGGTGAGCATGAGGAGGTGACATGAGCATGAGGAGGTGACATGAGCATGAGGAGGTGACGTGAGCATGAGGAGGTGACCATGAGGAGGTGATGTGAGCATGAGGAGGTGACGTGAGCATGAGGAGAGGTGACGTGAGCATGAGGACAGGTGACTGAGGAGGTGACGTGAGCATGAGGAGGGGATGTGAGCATGAGGAGGTGACGTGAGCATGAGGAGGTGACGTGAGCATGAGGAGGGGATGTGAGCATGAGGAGGTGACGTGAGCATGAGGAGGTGACTTGAGCATGAGGAGGTGACTTGAGCATGAGGAGGTGATGTGGTGAACATGGTCAGGTGTAGGGAATGTTTGTACGCTTGTCATGATGATGCTTGTAATTTGAGGAAGTTAGAAGCTATGGCTTCTCATTCATACCTACCTTCTAACCTCACCCTATCTCCTCCCCATCCTTCCTCACCTCATCCCTCCTCACCCTATCCCCTCCCCACCTTACCCCCTCCTCACCATCTCCTACTTACCTATCTCCTCACCCATCCCTTCTCACCCTCTCCTCACCCCATCCCTCCTTACCCTCCTCACTCTCCCTCTTCTCCACATCCCTCCTCACCTTATCCCCTCCTCACCCTCTCCTCACCCCCTCCCTCCTACCCCATCCCTCACCACCTTATCCCCTCCTCACCCATCCCTCCTCACCTTATCCCTCCTCACTCTCTCCTCACCCTCTCCCTCCCTACCCCATCCCTCACCACCTTATCCCCTCCTCACCCATCCCTCCTCACCTTATCCCTCCTCACTCTCTCCTCACTCTCTCCCTCCCTACCCCATCCCTCACCACCTTATCCCCTCCTCACCCTCTCCCTCCTACCCCATCCCTCACCACCTTATCCTCTCCTCACCCTCTCCCTCCCTACCATCCCTCCTACCTTAACCCTCTCCTCCTCCCCCCATCCTATTTTCAGCCCATGAAGACAGTGAAAATGACAATCACGGTGGGTGTCCATGACAGTAAATGTATTTGTACATGTTGATAGTATAATCAACTTCTGGACATGGTGCTATTATTTTGCCCCATGCACTGCTTCCAACTCTAGGTGTAACCGCACTCATAGTGCAGACATGAAATCCCCTTGTAGATTGATTTGTTCCATTGGGTTGGAGTTGGATGTCAGCTGTCCCCCCCCCCCCCCCCCCCCCCCCCCCCATACTCCTACCAGTGTACAGATTTCCCCGGACAGCCATCTTAACTTAATAATTTTTGTAATGCCCAAGCCACAATTTGATCTAGTTTGCTATGAAGTGGATCCGAAGCGGATTGAGTGCGGAAGCACCTTTAAGACCCTTTTAATGTATATTGTCCTGTCATCCCTGGGGGTTGAATCATGTACCATTTGAAGGAACTTAGTTTAGTTACAGTTAATGGTGCTGGCACGCAGTACATGTTCTTGAAAAGTTAGGCTTCAGTCTTGTTAACAGTCTTATTAATCTTATTAATGCCCTAATGTCCTGAATGTCATCCACCACCCCAGGGCCTCACCCCCCCCCCCCCCCACCACCACCACCCACTACCCTCAGGATGACATTTAGACATCAAAGGGATAATGCAACATGCTCCCCATTGTTACTGGTGGTGATAATGCAACATGCAGCCCATACACTGCAAGAAAAGTATGGTTATCCTAAGTTATCTGGGCTGGGGAAACCTCACAAAAGTTACCCTATAACTCTGCACAACTACCACAAATTTACATTCATAGATCAGATATTGTGAGTTTCTCAAGCCTAGATGACTTAGGATAACCATACTTTTCTTGCAGTGATTGTTACTGGTGGTGATATCCCTTTGTGCTGCTAATTGTTTAGATAAAACATGTGGTTGGTTGGTTAGTTAGAAAGGATGCATGTGAGTGGTATCCTGATGTGTTGTATATCTGTGAGGGGTATTCTGATGTGTGCTGTGGTTTTGTTAGGGCCAAACAGTCCTAGTGCTGGGGTACTGTCAGCCATCCAAGACCTGGAGTCCCAGATAGAAGAGCAGAAACACAAAATCCAAACCACTTCAAATCATCTCCTCAGGGTATGGAAAAAAGTATAGGGAGAGAGAGAGAGAGGGAGAGAGGGGAGGGGGAAGGAGGGAGGGGGAGGGGGAGGGAGGGGAAATGAGGGAGGGGGAAGGAGGAAGGGGAAAGGGGGGAGGGGGAAGGAGGGAGGGGGAGAAGGGGAGGGGGTGGTGGAGGGGGGGGGGGTGTTTTGACATTACATATGTGATTACAAGTGGCAGGACAAACCCTTCCTTTGCCAGTCAAATGAAATATCCCCTATGCTTCTTGTAGTAGAGTTAGATAAATAGCCTAGTGCTGGACATGATATGTTTGCAAACTATACACATGGCAGCATCCCTCAGTTGATGTATGCAGTCACAAGCATGTGATATCATACATAGGGTATTCCACCTCTGGTATTATTAATAGGAGTTACAATAGTAGTGTGTAATGTTTACTTTATACAGTCCAGCAGGGCAATGCTGCCTCTGTTAGCAGGGCAACACTGCCTCTGTGAGCAGGCAAAACTGCTTCTGTAAGCAGGGCAACACTGCCTGTGTGAGCAGGGCAACGCAGCCTCTGTAAGCAGGGCAACACTGCCTCTGTAAGTAGGGCAACGCTGCCTCTGTGAGCAGGGCAACGCTACCTTTGTAAGCAGGGCAACACTGCCTCTGTGAGCAGGGCAACACTGCCTCTGTAAGCAGGGCAACGCTGCCTCTGTAAGCAGGGCAATGCTGCCTCTGTAAGCAGGGCAACACTGCCTCTGTAAGCAGGGCAACGCTACCTCTGTGAGCAGGGCAACGCTGCCTCTGTGAGCAGGGCAACACTGCCTCTGTAAGCAGGGCAACACTGCCTCTGTAAGCAGGGCAACGCTGCCTCTGTGAGCAGGGCAACACTGCCTCTGTAAGCAGGGCAACGCTGCCTTTGTAAGCAGGGCAAGGCTGCCTCTGTAAGCAGGGCAACGCTGCCTCTCTAAGCAGGGCAACGCTGCCTCTGTAAGCAGGGCAACGCTGCCTCTGTGAGCAGGGCAACGCTGCCTCTGTGAGCAGGGCAACACTGCCTCTGTAAGCAGGGCAATGCCTCTGTAAGCAGGGCAACACTGCCTCTGTAAGCAGGGCAACGCTGCCTCTGTAAGCAGGTCAACGCTGCCTCTGTAAGCAGGTCAACGCTGCCTCTGTGAGCAGGGCAACACTGCCTCTGTGAGCAGGGCAACGCTGCCTCTGTAAGCAGGGCAACACTGCCTCTGTAAGCAGGGCAACGCTGCCTCTGTGAGCAGGGCAACACTGCCTCTCTGAGCGGGCAATGCTGCCTCTGTAAGCAGGAGTGGGTTTATTATTTATATGGACTGGGGTCATACTTGTTGGAATGTACATGCATGTGTTTTGGTGGAGAAGTACATGTACATGCATGTGTTTTGGTGGTGGAGTACATGCATATGTTTTGGTGGTGAAGTACATGCATGTGTTGTGGTGGCGAAGTACTTACAGTATGTACCTTGTGCTCCCTGTAGGAAAGGTTTGAAGTGTTCTTGGGAGAGTTGGAGAAGCAGAAGAGAAGCAAGCTCGAACAGGTTAATAATTCAATTTATTTGTGCCCTTATTAGTGCCCATTCTTTCATTGTGCTCCAGCTGCGTGCTATTCAGAGCTAGCCCCTCCCTGATAATCCCTGCATTACCACCAGCTCCACCTCCGTCATCAAATACCTGCACCGCCTCCACCACCTTTGTTACTATTAATAACCATTGCAGTTGATGTAATGAACTATTTGCTGTATCACTTGAACTGTATGTGTGCATGGATAAAATTTAGTTGTCTAATTTTCATGTGATCTTTTGCTGAGGGTGTGGGGCAGTTCTGGTATTGTATATTCATAATATCCTTGGGGACATTTTGTATTGGCTAGCTATGTAGCTTAGTTCGAGGATACATGTTTGTAACTGATGTTGAGGTGTTAGCTAGCTGCTGATGTTGAGGTGTTCTGTTGACAGAATTGTGAACTAAAATCATTTTCAAAACTTTCATATTATTAGAGAGGATTATAAAAAAAAGGTCTCACTGTGCAGATATGATGTGGCTATAATTCAAACCATAAGCCTTAATATTTAAAAGTGTTTGCAATTGTCTCATATGAATACACTTGCTCATCATATCTTGGTGTCCATGATGGGTCCAAGTAGGGGGAGCCCATCCGATGGCCTTGCCTCCATCCATTCCAGGGTGCTG
>OY811978.1:7486761-7609261 GCA_963681505.1 Eunapius fragilis | reverse complement strand
GATATATGGTGTCTGCCTGCAGAGAATTTATTGTCGACTGCTGCGTGAATATGAAGATGGAGGAGAAGAGGTTATCTGGGGTACCCTCCACTGCAAACTGAAGCTGGTACAGGCCAAGAACCCCATTTTGAGGATCTGGGGTGTCCCACGCTAAGGTGGCGGATGTTGATGTGGAGGACAGGATACGAAAGTTTCGAGGTGCAGATGGAGCTGTGTGTGTGTGTGTGTGTGTGTGTGTGTGTGTGTGTGTGTGTGTGTGTGTGTGTGTATGCACGCGTGTGTACATGTGTGCATGTGTGTGTGTGTGTGTGTATGCACGCGTGTGTACATGTGTACATGTGTGTGTGTGTGTATGCACGCGTGTGTACATGTGTGCATATGTGTGTGTGTGTGTGTGTGTGTGTGAGAAGACATTTTCAATTAATCAGTAGTCAAACCATAGTTAAACTCAGTATAGGAACTCTATACACTATGATTGCACATGTCTCATCCAAGCTGCAACACATGCATACACCCACACACCCACACACACACATGCACACACACATGCAGGGACACACACACACACACACACACACACACACACACACACACACATGCAGGGACACACCTCCTCCACACAATTCCTGCTTACCATCTGGGAAGGTCTGCGCCTGCAGGACAGCACTCGGGCTGCTGGTACCCACACTGTTCACGGCCTGCACCCGAACGTCATAGGTGGTGTAGGGAGCCAGTCCCTGGATGGTCGCACTCAGTGTGGTGCTGTTCACCACCATGGCTTGGGAAGTTGTGTTTCCTGTCGTCGTTCTGTAGGAGACCACATAGGAGACGATCGGGGCACCTCCATTGCTGGTGCCGGGAGTCCACTGGGTGGAGATGGAGGTCGAGGAGACGGTGGTGACTGAAGTGAGGCTTGGTGGAGATGGAGGGACTGGCAGGGGGAGGAGAGGGAGGGGGGGGGGGGGGGGAGATTACATATGATACACTTTTTGTTGTGTTGTTATCCTGGTCCCCAGACTTTCTTGGGTACTCTATTATTAATGTATGGTTAAGTAAGCCTGCAGGTTATGTAATTAGTTAGTAATCCTACTTAGTAATTCTGACTTGTGTATGTATACCAATACAGTTGGTGAAATCACGAACTTCCTTCTCTTTATCCTCTTCAAAGTGCAACTAAATAATGCTAACAAGTGTGCTTCACAGTGGAGTATTTAAACCAGCAGTGAGTTGCACAACTTGTTCCATCCAATCACATTCTTACAGTCCCCAGGCCTATGTACTTACAGAGCACAGTTAAAACGGCTGATGCCATGACGACACCCACGCTGTTGTTGGCAACGCAGGTGTACGTGCCTGCGTTGCTTCCTGTTACAGAGGAAACATTGAGAGTACCACCTGCTGCCAGAGGAACTGGGGACCCTTGGAACAGCCATGTGATGACAGGGCGGGGCCTTCCAGTGGCAGAGCAGGTAAAGGTGGCCATATTGTAGACATTAGCCACCAGAGATGTTGGACCTGCTGTGATCACTGGAGGGTCTGTGTAATGGGGGGCAGCAAAAAAAAAAAAAAAAAAACATTCGATGGAACAATGGTGACACATTTTGTTTGACGTAGATCATTGGTTGGCGTTAGTGGTCACCTCCTCTCACTGCTACCATTAATTAGAATTATATGCCGTCACATGTATGATAATGCATGTTTTTGATGATACACACACGCACACATACATACACACATTGTCCCCTTTTATACCTTCGAGGCATATTTATTAACAAGAGCCTTTCTTTACGTTGCTACTCCCATCAGACAATAGATGTTTGTTCATTCCACCAATAAAAGGAGCATGCAATATCACCACACATGTGCTAAGCACACACCATCCTCATACCATATCACTCACACACTTACACCATCCTCACCCACACATTTACACCATCTCACCCACACACATACTCCATCGTCACCTGCACACATACTCCACCCTCACATCACATATGCTCCATCCTCACCCACACATGCACCAAGCATACACCATCCTCACTCCCTGCACCACCCTCACTACCCACATACCACCCTCACCCCACACACCACACCACCACCCTCACCCCCACACAACACCCTCACCCCCACACACCACTCTCATTCCCCACACACCACCCTCACCCCACACATCACCCTCACTACCCCCATACCCCTCACCCACAACCACCCTCACTCCCCACACACCACCCTCACTCCCACACACCACCTCACCCCCACACACCACCTCACCATGCCAGCTATCTCCCAGGCAAATGCAACAAGACACACCACTTACACAGCACATCGAGGGTGATGTCAGCGGTGATCAGGCCAACAGGGTTGTAAGCAGTGCATGTGTACACACCACTGTCATTCCTTGACACTGTCGCTATGCTGTATACTCCTTGGGCACTTATAACCACACCCCCTCGCAGCCATTGGACCGTAGGGGTTGGGTCTCCATATGTGGGGCACGTGAGGGTAAGAGCTGCGCCTTCTGTTACGGTCACGTTGGCCGGAACCACAGTGAAGGTTGGAGGGACTGCGAGCGAGGTGGAATGGGGATGAAGAGGGGGAGGAGGAGGTTAGGACAACGTGGTGATGTGAACAACTGGAGATGCACGGCCCCGTTATGATCAGATCAACCTCAGGGCGATAAAATGCACACTCTCTTCTCCCCCACCATCACATATTACATTGCCACAATGGGTATGTGTGTAGTGTGTGTGTGTGTGTGTGTGTGTGTGTGTGTGTGTGTGTGTGTGTATGTGTGACCCCAATTGTTCTAATCTTAGTAAAAAAGAGTAATCTGAATGCTTTGTGTGCAATACATCACGGGGGGTGGGTGGGGGGGGGGGGGGAGGTGGTATATCAGTGGAGGGGAACCATCTACTCCAGGCCCTCCTGGTACCAACGGGCCCAAAGAGAAGCCACCACTGCGCACAATACTGGTTCCCTTGCAAGGACTCCAAATGCCAGGATCCCCCCCTCTCCCCCCCCCCCCCCCCCCCCATTTCCCCTGCATGGATGTATGATGAGGTCGTTTCATATTGTTCCCACACACACACAGGAACACACCCTGCCACCTACCGAGCACACGAAGGGCCACTGTGGTCTGGGCCCATCCAGCCACGTTTGTGGCCACGCAGGTGAACACTCCCTCATCAGCCTTCCTGGCCGGCACCAGGGAGAGCCTCGAGCCGTTGCTGGAGGCCGTGTAGGTGGGCGTGGTAGCGTTGGGCACAGGGTACGGGCCCCTTGCCCACGTGATGAGGGGGGCGGGGCTGCCACTCCCCACACACTGCAGATCTGCCCTGTTACCTTCAGTGACGGTGACGGAGAGCTGAACTGCCTGTACCGTTGGAAGGACTGACAAAGTGGGGAGGAGGGGGAGGAGGGGAGGAGGAATGTAGATTGGATGTAATGATTGATGCTCAGGTACTGTTGTGTGTATGTTTGGGAATTATAGGATACTATTGGATAACAATGACATAGTACGGGTACTGTTGCTTATTGGGCATATACGGATACGGCCGGATTTAGATCTCAGAATTCATGTGTGCGTGTGTGTATGCTGTGTGCATTTGTGCATGTGTATGTGTGCGTGTGTGTGCATTTGTGTGTGTGTGTGTGTGTGTGTGTGTGTGTGTGTGTGTGTATGCGTGTGCGTGCGTGCGTGCGCATGCATGCGTTTACTCACTGTTGACTCTAAGCAGGTATGTTCCAGTGGTCTGTCCCACGATGCTGCTGGCCAAGCAGTAGTAGATTAGAGCATCTGTTGTCTGTACGTTGGAGATGAGAAGGCTGTGATTGGTTGCCACGGATACTCTTGGAAACGATACGTCAGGCAACTGGACGTCTCCCACCAGCCACGTTACGATGGGGGCAGGGCTACCATAGGCGGTGCAGTCTAGTACCGCCTGGAACCCTGCAGTGGCATCAATGGTGCCCGAGAGCTGTTGGATGGTCGGGCCCTCTGTGCACGTGTGTGGGTGAGGGGTGTGTGTGTGAGGGTGTGAGTGCATGTGTGGAGGTAGTGTGAAGGTGCAAGTACACATGTGTGGAGGTGTGTGAAGGTGTGAGGGATGGGAGATGTGAGAAGAGGGAAACCTGTAACGTCTTAAAACCACTGCATATGTGGTACCAAATTGGCTTATGCAATTGCTTCAATCTTGATTTGTTTGAACCCTCAAATAATCAAGATACGTGTGCTACCTAGACATTACAGTTAAGTGCTCATTAACAGTGTGTAGATCGTCATTAAACCTTTGACAAAGGATGACTTACGCAATACAGCTAGCACGGTGGTGGCACTGGCTGACCCCAGTGTGTTGGTGGCCATGCACGAGTAGTTTCCAGCGTCCCTCAGTGCCACATTAGAGATTGTCAGGCTGCCATCGCTAGCCACGATGAAGCGACCACCACTAGACAGCTGCGCTGTGTTCTGGAACCAGTGGACGAAGGGCTGAGGGTTGCCCGCTGCATTGCAATTGAGGGTCACATTGCTGCCGGATGTGATTGTGGTGGTCGGAGCCAAGGTAACCGATGGAAACACTGGTGAAAGGAAGTAGTGTGTGTGTGTGGAGGGGGGAGGGGGAAGAATATGTGATGCTGATAGTTCATCATGAGCACCATACATCAGCTCCACACGTCAGCTCCACACATTAGCTCCACACATCAGCTCCACACATTAGCTCCACCCATTAGCTTCACACATCAGCTCCACACATCAGCTAGCTGCACACATCAGCTCCACACATTAGCTCCACACATCAGCTCCACACATTAGCTCCACACATTAGCTCCACACATCAGCTCCACACATTAGCTCCACACATTAGCTTCACACATTAGCTTCACACATTAGCTCCACACATTAGCTAGCTCCATACATCAGCTCCACACATTAGCTCCACACATTTGCTTCACACATCAGCTCCACACATTAGCTCCACACATCAGCCCCACACATTAGCTCCACACATCAGCTCCACACATCAGCTCCACACATTAGCTCCACACATCAGCTCCACACATTAGCTCCACACATTAGCTTCACACATTAGCTTCACACATTAGCTCCACACATTAGCTCCACACATTAGCTCCACACATTAGCTCCACACATCAGCTCCACATACATACCTAGCACGGTAAGAGGGACTGTTTCTGATGCAACACCGCCCACATTAGAACCAGAGCAGGTGTACAGCATTTGGTCAGTCAGTACTGTGTTCTGTATGATTAGCGTCCCATTGGACAGAACCTGTGTGGGGTTGGGTTTGGTGGTGGGTGAGGGTTAATATAACCTTAAAATGCAGGGAGAGTGGTGGTATTTCCCTTTTACCTCCACACATCTTTCACTCTCCCTCCTCTCTCTCTCACCCTCCCTCCTCTCCCTCTCTCTCACCCTCCATCCCTCTCTCTCACCCTCCATCCCTCTCTCTCACCCTCCATCCCTCTCTCTCCTCCCTCCTCCCTCTCTCCTCCCTCTCTCCTCCCTCTCTCCTCCTTCCTCCCTCTCTCTCCTCCCTCCTCCCTCTCTCTCCTCCTTCCTCCCTCTCTCTCCTCCCTCCTCCCTCTCTCTCCTCCCTCCTTCCTCTCTCTCTTCCCTCCTCCCTCTCTCTCTTCCCTCCTCCCTCTCTCTCTTCCCTCCTCCCTCTCTCTCACCCTCCCTCCTCCCTCTCTCTCTTCCCTCCTCCCTCTCTCTCTTCCCTCCTCCCTCTCTCTCACCCTCCCTCCTCCCTCCCTCTCACTCGCTCCATTCCTTAATTCTCCCTCTTCCCTCCTTCTATGCAATGATGTGCCTTAGTTCTCTCCTTTCACAGCCCATCAACGATTTGCACCTATTCACGTTTAGGTACACTTTCCGCCTGGCTGGCTATGTTGGCTGGAGACGCACGATGGACTAACCTGTATCCTGGGATTCCCCAGGGAAAGTATGTTGGTAGTAGAGTACGTGGACCATGTGATCTGTGGTGCTGGATCTCCTGTAACTATGCAGGAGAAGTAAGCAGTGGCCCCAGCCAGCAGGGTAGTGGCCTTAGGACTGACTGTCACCTGGGGTAGCACTGTGTGGGAATACCAATTATGGAGACAGCCGTGTGAAGGATCTCTCTTACTGCTACGTAAATACAACTTACACAAACATTTGACTTCTAATTATAAATCACTACCCTCCCCCCCCCCCCCCCCCCCACTAATCTGGTGTTAATGTTTTGTAAGCATTATCATGCTACTACCATGTGTCAAGTGGCATGTTGTGGTGGTAACCAAGGGTACCAGTTGTCAATACAACCATAATTGACCTTGTGCATTGTGAATCTTGTAAACATATTCATGATGTCCTTTTACCCCTCTTTCTCACACGCACAAACACACACACACACACACATGAACACACGAACACACACATGAACACACGAACACACACACACACACACAAACACAAACACACACACACACACACAAACACACACAAACACACACACATGGCACGTTGTTTTACCTATGACCTGGACAGTAGCATTGGCCTGGGCACTACCAGCAGCATTGCTGGCTGTGCACGCAAAGGTCCCCCTGTCTGCCGTAGCGACCGCGGCTATGGTGAGGACCTGCCCCCCATACGTCAGCTGGTAGCCCGGGGTGTTTGGGTTTGGTACACTGACGCCGTTCGCCGACCAGGCTATGGTGGGCGTCGGCCTCCCCGTAGCAGTGCAGTTGAAGGAGACGAGCTGCCCACCTATGGCGCTGACAGAAGATGGGGAGAGGAGGGCGGTGGGTGGGGCTGTGGGGTGTGGAGACCAGCATATAAAAGGCAGGGCAGTGTGGCAACATGAGGGGGATGCAAGCACACCTTTGTGCAGCGTGCACTCATGCAATCTTGAATGCATTCCCCTCCCACTCCCCCTCCCATATATATATATATATATGGGACAGTGTCCAGCTAAATCACCCTTATGGTACTTCTTCAAAATTTCCAGTACAAGCAAAAGAAAAGTAACGCTCGCATTGAAATGTATGGCTAATTATAAATTCAGTGCCTAATAACTTTGTGATGGATAGTCCGATTTAGGATGCGTAAGAACCATTTGACAGAAGCTTATGGGTGTTCAAGGAAAATCAAAAAATTTGAAAACTTGAAAAACTAGCCAGAAGGGTGATTCTGCTGGACACTGTCTCATATAAATATATATATGGGACAGTGTCCAGCTAAATCACCCTTATGGTACTTTTTCAAAATTTCCAGAACTAGCAAAAGAAAAGTAACGCTCGCATTGAAATGTATGGCTAATAAAAAAATTCAGTGCCTAATAACTTTGTGATGGATAGTCCGATTTAGGATGCGTAAGGACCATTTGACAGAAGCTCATGGATGTTCAAGGAAAATCAAAAAATTTGAAAACTTGAAAAACTAGCCAGAAGGGTGATTTAGCTGGACACTGTCCCATATATATATAAATATAATGGGACAGTGTCCAGCAAAATCACCCTTATGATACTTTTTCAAAATTTCCAGGACAAGCAAAAGAAAAGTAATGCTTGCATTGAAATTATAAATTCAGTGCCTTATAACTTTATGATGGATAGCCCAATTTTGGATGCGTAAGGGCCATTTGATAGAAGCTGTTTGGAGTTCATGAAAAATAAAAAAAAATTGAAAACTTGAAAAACTACCCAGAAGGGTGATTTTGCTAGACACTGTCCCATATAAATCTTGACCCTTGCCACACACAGGCTATCAATCTACCACACTTGAACGGCTCTGCTCGTTATGTGTACCCATGTTGGTGTACACGTTGAGTGCTTCTTGTTCCCTTCCTGGCCACGCCCATTACCAAATGCACTGCCCACTTCCACCTATTTACCCCCCACTTCCCCCCCCCCGCCCGCCCCCTTCCCTGCACGCACGTACCTTGCACTGTGAGTGTCACATATTCCTGTGCATATCCAAGCTGGTTGCTGACCAAGCACGTGTATGTGCCCTCCTGACCCACAGACACACTGGGAATGGAGAGGGCTCCACTGGGGAGCACCCCCGTGCTGACCTTTGACCCTCGAAAGTACCACGCAAAGGTGAGATTCAGTTCTGGTCGAACGTCGCAAGGCAGGATGAGGGAGGACCCAACGACTGTTGTCAAGGAGATGTTTACGTTGTACAGCATGGGAGGAGCTGGTGAGGAAGCAAAATTAAAATTGATACTGGCAATACCATTAATAAAATGAATGTGTAAATTTAAATTCTTATTGCGTTTAGCCTCACGTATTTCATTCAGCCTTCTAGACCCTAAGTCTAAGATCTTGATGGATCTCTAGGGAAAGCTGAACATAACCCTTGTTATCAAGGGCACTCGCTAGCTAGATCTATAGATAGGCATGTCTTGCTTGTTTTACTTGAGTTGGATGCAGTGTTCCAATATTATTATTTTAGTGCATGTGTGTACGTATATCTTCAAACTAGGGATATATTTCATTGGCAGGAAATAGTATGGTACTTGAAGCCATAAAATCATTCAGGCTACTAACCTTGGACGTCCAGCAGAACAGACGCACTGGCCGCACCCTTGTAGCTCACAGCTGTGCAGACGTAGTAGCCCTCGTCGCTCAGGTCAACGTTCGCTATTGTCAGCTGCCCGCCAGCAGTTGAGGTGTGCGAGTTGTTGGAGACAAGTGCATTGGCTGAGTTGTACCAGAGCAGCTGGGTTGTGGGACTTGCAGCGGCAGAACAGGTGATGATCACAGTGCTTCCTATTACTACCGACATTGAGGATGGAGATACCGTTGGTGGAACTGAAAAAAAGAAGACGATGTGAATAACAGTTTTATTTTTAAAATTTAAAATTTGCCTAACCATGATGGGTCAGGTCAATCATGCATGCAGTACAGGATGCGGGGAAAAAAGCAAGGGTGTGTATGTGTGATGCAGTTACAACTTACTGAGGGTATAGAGCTGTGCTCCTGTGCTTGACCTGGTAATGTTGAGAACGGTGTTGAAGGCTATGCAGTTGTAGATCCCTTCGTCGCTGGCCTGCAGGTTGGTTATCGTGAGGGACCCGTTGGCCAGGACCTGGGCCCTGGGGTTTGAGATGGGAGAGAAGTTCAGCGTCCAGCTGATGACAGCCGGGGGGACGCTCCTTGGAGAGATGCAGTTAAGTACGGTTGCACCTCCTTGTATGCCAGAAGTGCTGGATGGCACTAATTGAAATGTTGTTTCAATGGCTATAAAAGTGAAAGGAAAGAGAGGTCTTTGATAAATAGAGTGTGCGAGCCATACTTCAATTTTTTTTTTTTCTGTGATATGGTATTGCGCACTGACCAGCTGTCTGAAGCATTGCTGGTGGACTGATGGCCTGGCCCATGCTATTGGTAGCCACGCACTGGTACATTCCCAGGTCAGTGCTCTGTACATTGGAGATTGTAAGCACAGAGGAACCGTCCAGGGGCTGAGTGAAAGTAATCCTCCCTGTTGATAGAAGGGGGCTAGCGGAAAATAGCCAGGACACCGTTGGGTACGGCACCCCCGCAGACGCGCAAGTGAATGTTGCCTGCTGTCCCGCCACCACCACAACACTCTGTGGTGGAGTTGTTATGTTTGGTGCTTGGGGGACACCTGGTGCAGAAACAGTAAGAATTGGTGTGACGAAAATTTACAAATTTCACTTTGTATTTTTTTAGTAGGCTTGATAATCAACACTATTATTTATGCAAGCAGCATTAAACACCTTTGTGTGTGCATCATAATTTGCTGGTTCCATGGTGTACCTTGAACATTTATGATGGCGACATCACTAGTCACTGGTGAGGCGGGGAGCAGGGGATTGGTGGCCACACACCTGTACAGCCCGCTGTCGTTCTTTAGAACTGGTGCCACGAACAATGAACTGGAAACCTGTCGTGGGTTGGTCTCAAACAGCTCCGAGAACTGAAACGTTATCCTTGGCGACGAAGCCAGAGGTGCCCCATTGAAGGTCCACAGTATGGTGGCTGGTGGGAGGCTACCTCCCTGGACACAGAAGAGGCCTAACGTGTCTCCTTCCGTCACTGTCTGAGACGTCGGTGGTACCAGGAAGAGATTGTTGATGACTGATGAAAAAAAAAAAAAAAAGAAACAGAAAGGGAACATGCGTCTTAAGATACAGTGAAAATGAACGAGAAATGAACAAAAAAAACGCTTGGTAGAGAACGAGTAAGCTTAGGAAAAAAGTGACACAATTGGAATGATTTTGGACCGTGGACCACTCACATGCCAACTGGAGAATTGCGCTACTCTGGGCTGTCACACCTGTTAGTACGTTCAAAACGACACAAGTGTACGTTGCTGCATCCGCAGCTTGCGCTGAGGAGATGACCAAGCTGCCGTTCACCTGTACGGAGTACCTGACGTTAGCAACGATCGTTCCGTTCTTCTGCCAACTTATGGAGATCGGGAACGAAGCCAGATAGACGCAATCGAATCGCGCCGTCGACCCATGGGCGACGATAACATCACTTGGGGCGGTGACGAAGGTCCCTAAAGCATAGAGAAGAGGAGATTGGCGGGCATGTGAGCAAGCAGACGGGAGGATAAAGAAAGAAAAAAAAAAAAAGAGAAAAAAGGTAGTAAGAAGGGGGAGGGGCAGGAGACATGAGGGGCGTGGGCGTAACCACCACATCGATCGCGCGCCACATGCATACCTTTCGCTCATATCCACTTTTGCTTACCTCCTTGCGATGAAGCGGGTGACGCTAGAAGCAGTACCCCTATCCAGCAAAGCACCGCAGTTACAGCTCCGCCCCCCATGTACGCAGTGGCTGTGTGGAATAAAGAATTAGAATAGTATCTTGTATCACGCGATACATTATATTCATACACCACCGAGCGATATCGCCAACGATATCGCTGGAGATTCCCGGATTTCTTTTCTTTCCCCCCCCCCGTAATTTATGAGGAATCGCCAGCGATATTGTCGGGGATATCGCTCAGTCGATTCGTGGGATAGATTTAGAACATTCCGCTCTCTCAAACCTGGTCGTCTAAGAGTATATATAGTCGTGATTTCTGTGCAATGACATTGTGTACACAATGGCATTTGTGAAAGGTAACTGTCCGCTTTGCTAAACTAATTCCATATGAGACCCTGACGTCCAGTCGCAAAGCGTGCTCCAAAGGTGACGCACTGCCGTAGGGTCTTAGACCTACCAACAAAACGGCCATCAAAAAGGCATGATCAATGGCATATATGAACCTCGCTTTATAAATATGTGGTGGGCTTGCCAAGCAAAATGAGGTTCATTATTCTGATGTATGCGTATGGCTTCACTATAATACACTACATGCAGGCCTAATTATGCATGCTGGTACGAATTATTTACACTGTTATTGAAGCTAAAATGCAATGTAGTAAAAGAAATGTTTTAATGACTGCAATCATTTCCTGTAGCTACTCCCTGTACGAACCCAGAAAAGCTCAGCAAGCTGTACTGTAAGATTGTCCATTGGACTTCCAGCAGTGGACATCCCACTAGTGTCCGCCATTACAACTATACCCCTCCTGCTCCACCAGTAGATGCAACCCCCACTTTTCACCTCCACAAGTAGACACCATTTGAGGATCCTGATACACCACCTTCGTATCTGGGATGAGGGTCTGCTATTGTTGCAGTACAACACATCATTATCCCCCACAGACTATATAGGCACACAAACATAATGTCCTACAAACGTGTGAAATATAGGACTATTACATTTCCTTTTTACACCACTATTGCCTTTCAATCTATATTCCACCAACTTTCTCATAGAGAATGTTATTATTACTTGACATCCATAATTAATGATGGGAAGTTACCTTATCAGATATCAGATATTGTTGAATCCTACCATGGGACAAAAAGTTTCAGGGTACGATAAATTATCAATTTCTTTTAAAGTTACATTTTTAATAGAGTATATTCATTTTTGTAAAACTAGCGGCCAATTTTATTTTTGTCAATGGTATTTCACACTAGCTATAACCAGCCTACATATCTACATTCACTGCATGTTTGCAGTACGAAATGACTTGCTGTCTACTGCATTGCTGCATTAACTAGGGAGAAGTCACGAGGGCATTGCTCTGGAGGAAAGGTATAATAGGCTCCACTTTGATTGTACTCCACTGTCATGACTGAACCAGAGGGGTTGTCTTTCAATATCATGAGCACACATTCAGCGACATCACTGGAACTGAAGATGAATGCGCACATTAGAGTCACTATTATAATACAGGTACATACCTCAGTTGCCCCATCTTGGCAAGTTCACTTAATGCACTAGGTGCTGATGCTCCATGTATAAGTGGTGTGTCCACAATCCCAGGGCAGACACAATTGACAAATATTCCATCAGATGTTGATAGTTCCTATGGTGAAAGTATGAAATGAGATTTCAATTGTATTAAAACCTTTTATTCAAAAACAGTGTTAAATGACCTTCAGGCTTCTGGTAAAGTGGACCATTCCTGCTTTGGTAGCACAGTACACTGGCATAAATGGAAGTGGAACTAGGGCTGAATGAAAAGAGCATGACAAATCTATTGATCACTGCCTGTATGCTGGATGCCTGAATACTTGTACGACATTGAGCACAGTTTTTGAATTTTTTCCTGTATACTCAATGGGGCTATGTTTTTTCACAAGAGGGTTTGTGTGCCTCCCTTAAATGGTACTTTTGTCAGTCCATTATTTGCCCTTTTACAATTGACAGTTATATTGATGGCATTGTATCATTGTCCATATCTTGCCTAAAAATTTAACATTTGGTATGGAACCAAACTGAACACCAGAATGGAATAGGGCCCTCAAAATAACTACAAAGCCACAAACATATCTGTTACATGAGAGGGCATAACCACTGATATTTTACAGACCTATATATCTTGTAAAATCATATTAAGTTTCAGCTCTTTCATATAATGTCTGACAGCCTAATCAAAATAGAAATATTTAATCCCTTATACTTCACTCTTCCTTAGATGCGTTCCATTCATGAGGGTAACATCCACAATAGCTTAGCAACCACATCAGTCACCACTCACTGTGAACCCATAGAAATTCCTGATTTCACCATAGGGGCAATGTCTCCTTTGAGTTTGCTCCTGACCATCACTCTAGATTCTTGAAACTGACCATTGCATGCCATACACATGTAAGTATAAGTGACAGCAGAGTGATTTTAGATTGTGGTTGTTGTGAAATACGTGCAATCTTGGTAGGTGCCGCAGTGTGTGCTAAGGAATTGCCATGTTTAGCACTGAAGTAAAGTGTCAACAGTGAACCTTGTGCATGACATAGTCAGTGAAGGGAAGGGTACACCCTACTTGAGAATTAAAATCAAATGGTTTAGTGTTGATAAATATCCCCCCCCCCCCCCCCCTACTTTCACTGCCATTGATCCAATTGATCCGGAGAAAAGAAGATATGAGGAGCAACCATTGTGTGAAAAACAGGGTCTCAGGGCTTGTTGTTGCTGTACATATCAGGACATCTGTGGTTATTATCTTCTCTTCAGTAGGAAACAGCCTATGTATAACTAGGTCTAAAGGCTGACATTGCTTTAATGTGCATGGCTGATACAATGAAAGCACAGTGTAAAAGACAGCAATAGATTTTTAACAGAGGATTTTTAAATCTGCTATACTTTAACTTTAACTAATGCATTGATTAAATAGAGGAGGAATTCATTCCTGATTTGATAGGCATTTTTCACTGCATAAGTTTGATGCAGTTCAAAAATTTATCTGCAGTGCGGTTTTGCCTACCTAGGACCACATTTAACAATAAAAAGGTTCGGCTGAACTGATTTTGTTGTCACATTTGGTCCAGCTGGATCATTTTAATGGCAAAAATGGTTTGGCCATACTGACTTTAGAACAGATTTTGTTTGGACAACAGTAGTACCACACTTGATCATGTGTTCTACCATTGGCATTGTATAAGTATGGACCAATAGGAAAACAAAGGCAATAGCAATCCTATAAAGAATGGTCTTTTTTTGCAGGCGTTGAAGACGATGGGTGGGGACTCAAATATAGAAGTGTAACATGCACACATTAGTAGGCAATGCAGGGGAGGGAGAGGGGGAAGCCATGAGATGTGCCTTTTCCACAGTTCCTATCTTGGCTCCCAAAATTTGCCATCAGCTAAATTTGTGGTAAGGTATTTTTAAGAATGGGTGATCTTATTATTAGGATTAAGAACACACATCTACAAAGCAATAAAATCATGAGCATTTAGTAGGGACCATATAGTGCAGGCCATTGACATGGGCATGTATATAGTGGAGACTACGGACCATGAGGAAGTATAGTGGAGGCCAGCTTCTTTCCTTTTGTAATGCATCAGTTGTACTACCCAATTCCTAAGTGTGTGCTTTTGGATCAATTCTAAGATACAACTATAGATTTGAAAGAGCATTAGGAAGATTGTAGCAGTATAGAACAAAAAAAAGATTTTTAAAATCAGGGAAATGATGGATGAGAATACAGAGAAGACCATTGAACATGAGCATGCAGTGGAGGCAATCCATGTAGTGAAGGCTTGTTTGTTTTATCTTACATTTATACTGCATCAGTTGTAATACAAGTGTGTGCACAGAGCATTAGTTGTAGTAGTATAGAACTAAATACAAATAATGTATAAACATATACAATTAAGGATTACATGTAAGAACACAGATGCAAAAAACTATAGAGCATTTAAAATTAGGGAAATGAGCTCAGAGTTGACACGATGAGTAGCGTGCGAAAGTGCAAGTGGGAGAACAGCGGGAAGCGTTCGTATGGCGGATTAACTAGAGTTGGTGCCTTTTGGTGGGGTGTTTGTGCAAGGGATTGATAGGAAATGATGCGAAACAAGGCAGCAATACGTAGTGCATGTAGAATATGATCTAAAAATAGTGCTTAGCAATCATGCTTGCACCCTGCACAGGAACTTATATAGATTAAGCTTTTATTAAGTAGTAAGCCGGGAATCATAACCCACATGATGTCAGCGATGTGGTTATGAATGATGGGCGAATGCATACTAGTTATTAAATAGTAAACCTACATACCGTGTTGGCCATGTACAGGTTGCCAGACTGGATGACCAATGTTTCCATCATATAGGTTTGATCTTCCAACAAGCAAAAAACGGTACTGGTAGAACGTCATGGTCTTTGGGCCGAGTATAGGCGGAGCAAGATATGCAATAGCATATTCATGTGCTCAAATGAACGGTAAGCGCGTTTCGGCGGCGCACATCCGGCGGGAAATAACGTTTACTTCGCACAACTATTTTTCCGATTGCTATATTCCCTGGATCATGCCCTGGCCAATATACGTCATACTGCCTCAATCGGATTCATTTACACTTGTACATTTCCATGATAAAGTTGGTGGCAGCATTAAAAAAATAAATCCAAACGTTATCTTTTCATTCTTGTGAGAACCAGCAGCCCGGCCCACGCGTCTATTACATTTAAAGCACATCTCTATGCACAATGCGACTACGCTACGCCCTTCTCACGCGACATACAGATTACGGATATGGGTGCGGCATTTTAGTTATTCCGAGTGATTCCGAGGGCTCAATTTGGTTCCATACTATATCACATGTTCAGTTCTTCAATTTTTTTCAATGTTTGTTAATTTGATGAGATCAATAAATAAAAGAATCGTTCAAATTCTGTATGATTGAATGTTTCTTTGAAACGTGGTGCAAATTTTGGGCAAAAATGGCGGAAAGGCATGAAGTCCCACACAAACCATGGTGGTACTGTTATTTGAGGGTAGGTTAAGTATCCATTAGCTCACCTGCCATTGAAGCAATGTTTATTATATGTCCGCCATTTCCTCCCTTCCTTGTGGACATAAACTCAATTCCGAGGTATGTTCCCTCAATTGTTCCCATCTGCAAGGGGAATTATTATTGAATGCGAAGTATGAGGCATGCGCTATAAAATTTAGTTAATATAAGCTTAAACATTTACATCAAGAGGATATGAATGCGAGAATAAATGAAGTATGTTACAGCCACAATTTCAAAATAAGAGAGGGCTTGCAGTAGCTAGATTTAATTAATGCAAAGAAGCATGCACTTTCAAGCTATACTTAACAACTCTCAAATTCAAAAAGTATAGTCACATCAGTATAGCTAACATTAAGATATCATTTTATCCACATGCATTAGTGAAATGTTTGTTAAAGGCACCATGCACATGCATTCTAAGAGATGATTTGTGTAGTAATTGATCCAGTTAGCGTGAACATGCAGCGGCTGCTAAAAGTACCGTCAAGAGACTTGTGTTCATGAGACGAATGCAGCCTGTATCATGAGGGGTTTAAATCCTAGCTCTGCTGTACAAAATCTGGTTTATGACTTAATAAACACTGTCTCGATAACATCCGGAAATTTCTTGAGTCCGGATTATCAAAATTTTAGTGGTACGCCGAACATGACGAGTGTTTAGGAACTAAACCATGGTTTAGGTCCTAACCTATGATATGGTTTAGGACCTAATCCAAGCAATGCCCATATATGGGCCCATATATGGGCACAGTACACATGTTAATGAACATGACATGACATATGTTTCATTGCACGGTAACCCTTGCGATCTTGTCCATCTGTCGGCTCCAGGCCCTTAGTTCGTCACTAATGCGCTCGCGGTAGTCTCTTTTATTGAACCTTGAGGACCAACGACGTTAGCGCGATCGCATTGAAAGGTATTTCTACAGCAAAGAGTAGTACATTTAAGATTCAGTTCTACTCCAGCCTGTCCTATACGTCGGTGGCTTTTATATCGCAACCCCGTCAGTTCAAATGCAGGCAAGTGACAAACCCAAGTAATTACTCAAAGTGAAATGTATACATTGTACACCCCATGCAGGACAAACGGTGCATGCAAGCCCATCGATTTAACTAGTGTTAAGGAATTTAACAAAGCGGTTACCTAGAAGTATAGAATTTCTGAAGTTGTAACTTGAATTCTTCACCATAATGGAGCTATGTAGCAGAATGGCTGAACATCAGCTTTAAGTGCCATTTAAGGAAATGGATGACTGCATGCACGTAGTAAGAAGGAGTTAAATCCCCTCACATTTCTGGAAGCATTTATGTGCATGCATGTAGCTTGCGTGTAAACGCTTGAAGGCTATCCGCGCTTACTCGCAAAATATATTCATTTAACAACAGTATATAAGCAAGCGCAGTAGTGACGTAGTTAGGGCCTGGAGCCGAGGATGCATATGGGAATAAATCCCTATAAGGGTTACAATACAAATGAAACATATATGTCATATCATGTTCATTAAGATGTGAACGTGCCCATACATGGGCATTGCTTTGAGGTCTTAAACCATGCAAGTATTTACTCACGTTCGGCGTACTTCATAGGCCGGACTTAGAAGCTACCCGAGGTTGTTGAGACAGTGTTAATTGGTTTGAAATATTGGTATGATCTTTAAACCAGCTACATTTTGAACCGATGGTTTGACAAAAATTTGTTCGACATATCAGCCAAATTATTTTACTATAAGCTAGGGATTTTCAAAACGCTGTTTATTCAAGGCTGAGAAAGAAATTTAAGCCTTGAACTTACCAGGTTTTAGTTTGAACCACCCGAAACCTGGAATTTGTTCGCCAAATCCACCTGGATATTTTTCATTTTCCTGTGCACAGGTATGATGTATAACCGCAGTGTTTCCCTCGTACCAAACTCATCTTTCGTTTAGATTCAATTCTACGCGCTTGCCTGATCGCTTAGGAACGAGGGAAACACTCTAGTGCTATAACGAATGACTCTGTTTGGTGCAGTGATGATTTGCGTAATGATTTATGGGTGGATCATTACCGTATATGGCATTAAAACAGTGTTTTCAGATAGAATTCAAGTTACAACTTTAAAAATACTACTTTAGAGTAACCGCCCACGATACCATTTAAATTCCTTAATGTCTAATGTACTGGGCGTCCTCCCAGGATACATTTGTCTACCGCGGTGTACAGAAAGTAAGTTATTCACGTTCTGCCAGTTTAACATCCCTATTTTACAAAATTGCATAGCAACCACGCATATCGCGATCGAATAGCTTCACTTTGAAGCTCTGGCTTGGGAAAAAGAATTATACCTTAGCAATTTCGGGCCGAGCTCTAAAGGACCTGTATAACGAGCATGCGCTGTCAAATGTAAAAGTGATGTTATTGTACCCCCGGTAGAGTTGGTTCTACACCCGGACCAGTTTTGGCAACCCGGACCACTTTTGGCTGCCAAAACGAATCCGACTCCGGACACACATGTACACCTGAGACACACCTGTATACACCAGGAACACTTGTACCATAGATAGTATAGTATAGTATCTATGCTTGTACACACCTGAGCTGAGACATCTATGGCTCGTACACGGGGTTGCGATATAAAAGCCACTGATGTTGGACAAGCTGGAGTATAGAGGAACTACCCTTTGTTGTACAAATAACTTTCAATGCGATCGCTAACGTTGTTGGTCCCCAACAATTACGAGCCTACCGTGAGCGACTGCGTAGTAATGACGTACTCAGGGCCTGGAGCTGAGAGATGGGACATAATAAACCGCTAAGGGTTACCATACAATGAAACATATGTCATGTCATATTCATTGACATGTGAACTCGCCCATATTTGCAAAGGCATTGCTTGGTTTAGGTCAGTCCTAAACCATATCATAGTTTAGTACCTAAACCATGTTTAGGACCTATAGCTAAACACTCTTCATGTTCGGCGTACCACTAAATTTCATAAACCGGACTCAGAAATTTCCGGATGTTGTTGAGACAGTCTTAATAAGTATATTCTGTTAATTTTCCATGCATTATCCCTTATGCAGGCATAGGGATTTTTACAACATCGTATAACGAATTAAAAACTTGACTCATTATCTAGAGCGGGGACATGCAGACGTGAATCGGATCACTTGCTCTTTGTCGCTCCATAGATAGTAATTAATGCACTGACCAGATTAGTTTCAATAGTTGTTCTCCAGTTAACTTCATCCACTATACCAGCATTATTGCAAACAATATCCAATTTTCCGAACCTGGCAACCGTCTGCTGAAATGCGCTTCTCTGTAAACAGCAAGAAAATTAACTATATCAATCAGCTTTTACAATCCGCAATACTTAAGCGGTGTCATGCACTACATAAACTATACACATGTACACAAATCAACAGACCAGAACAGAAACTGGAAATCCACATACGTTCAACATGCCAGAATATAAATGACGGCACCAGTAAAAAAAAAAATTAACTTACTAGTTTATCTTTGTTAGTGACGTCACATTGGACAAAGAGCACCTTGTCGGCCCCGTGCGTATTCTCCAGTTCCGCACAAGCTGCATTTCCCACCTTTTCATTTCTTTGAAGCATACTAACCTGATGAAGTACGGCAAAGCGTTTAAAAATTTTAAACAGGCAGGGCTGCCGCGATGCGATTGAATATCATATCACTGGCGGATACAGAGGGGGGGTTGAGATGATATTCACAATCAATTTTAACCATATATGGACTCAACAAAACCATATATGGTGAAAATTGATCGTGAATATGATCTCAACCCCCCCTCTGTATCCGCCAGTGCATATAGACTTCTATACAGATCGCGATAAATATCGCGGCAGCCCTGTATACCTATACCGTATAGCAAAATTTCATGTCCTCAGTGAGGGGCATCCGGTACTTACCTTGGCGCCGTTTGATAAAAGAGCCTTCGCAATGTCTAGGCCGATTCCCTGCCCAGCTCCTGTGACCAGAGCAACCTTTCCAGACAGCATGATTACTAATGTTGGCAAGGGCGAAGCGAGCTGAGTTATGTTTATGTTATGTCTATATTGTACGTAGCGCCTGCCTGTTATATTCGATCCATTAAAAAATTGTCGCATACCCGTCACATCCGTCATTCCTGAATATTTTCTGGCCTGTTTTACAAACGTCCGTCACATTTCCTCCGCAGGCGTCCATAGAAATGAATGGGGTAACCTCATTTTTGAATACTATAAATCAGGGAAAGCCGCTACTAAATTAAAGGTCTATAGAAGTTCCATGACGAAAACTTCATAACCTATTAATCTGCCAGGCTGATGTAATTTTCAGCCCCTATACTAGTCTATCGTCCTCATAAGAACTAGTACTCCTCCATAGAGATGTATGGAAAATTCGTTTATTATTATTTTATTATAATATAATAAAAATAGGGGTACAAGAGAATACACGAAATATTTCATGCAGTATCATTATACACAATCGCCTGAGAGATCTAGTGCTGGAATTCTGTCGTCGTGCCCACCAGGTGATGAGGGTGGAGAAAGGCAGTGGTCTTACACCTGATCACAGCCGTACTCGACCAGCTGACATACTTGCATTGGATTGGGACAGAGGAAGGCATGCAGCCTTCGATGTGACTGTAACATCCCCATTGTCTGTCTCCATTCCCCCTGAGTCAAGTATGTCAGTGGGGGGCAGCAGCACTTGAGGCAGAGGTGCGAAAGCACAGAGCCAATGACCCCAAGTGCTCTGAGCTGGGATGGGTTTGTGTCCCACTCGCTGTAGAGACGTACAGCAGCTGGGGCAAAGAAGCTCGTGCCACCTTCTCCCGCCTCGCATCCTCCTCTTCCTGCCACAAGAACCAAGTCTTGGGTGAAATGTATGGCAGGCTAAACTTCACCCTCGTCAGAGCCATCTCAAGGGCCATCCTGGGTAGATGCCTACCTATCAAAGACAATGTAGAATTATAAAGTGTGTTAAGTTAATTGTATTGTATGCGTAATTCATTCATTGAGTTTTTCTATGTATTCGTGTATCCGATTAAGTCCTGTAAGCCGCAAATTGGCGTCAAATAGTTGTTTACAGCTACCAAGGTATTTTGGGGGACGCGACCACAAACCACAGAAAATTAAACCAATTTGAAATCCTTCATTAACACGGCTTCAGCGGGTATCGTTTGATTACCCCTCCCTGCCACAAAACATTTTTGTGACCACATGTAAGATCAAATAACCACTACTTAACAAACCATATTTAGGCATTAATTGGTTAAATAAAACATGAAATACATACAATTAGATAATAATAATAATAATAATAATAATAATAATAATCGGGCCCACCTTTCTGTTAAGGTTGAAGCGGGATATGGCTTATCTAGGGACCATATAAACTCCCGGCCTGCAGACATTCTAGTTCAAAGTTGGGACAGAGGAAAGCCAGCAGCCTTTGATGTCACAGTTGCCTCACCTCTCACTCCTGCTGTCCTGAACGAAGCTAGCATTTCTGCAGGGGCAGCAGCCTACGGGGCAGAAAATAGGAAACATGCCACTAATGACATAGGCGCTTGGTTGGCAAATGCCTCTGTCGGGTTACAAAAGCAAAAGTGGCTGATTTCTTTGAACCTCATCAGTTTGGAGTGGCATGTCCTTCTGGGGCTGAAAAGGTCGTCCACGGCTTGAGGAACTGCATGGATGAACACTGGAATACTGAGGACTTTGTAGTTTTCAAAGTTGATATGAGAAACGCATTCAACTTGGTATCCCGCCAGGCTGTACTTGATGAGTGTAGTGTACACCTTCCAGAGCTGCTCCCCTGGGCTTCATGGTGCTATGGTCAGCACCCGATACTATGGCACACAATGGGAACTATTAGTTCAGAGGCTGGTGTGCAACAAGGGGACCCCCCTAGGCCCATTACTATTTTGTCTGGTGCTGCAGAAGGTGGTGTCTGCTATCGCTGTTGACAGTGTATGCTCCGAGCTATTGTTTCATGCATGGTACCTGGACGATGGTGTTATTGCTGGTCCACGGTTGGCAGTAGAGAAAGCCCTCTCCATCATTCAGGAATTGAGCCCATCACTGGGCCTCTTTGTTAACCCAACAAAATGTGAGTTGTTTAGCAGAGGAGATCTCAGTAGTTTCCCAATTGAAATGAAGAGATCCAATGTTCCTCATCTTGAAATCCTTGGTGCGCCAATAGGAGACCTCATATTCTGTGCTAAAATTGTGGCACAAAAACGTGCAAGTGCTTTGAAGTTACTGACCCAACTGAGTGAGGTTGGCTCAGCAGACCCTCAAGTTGCCCTGCTGTTGTTGCGTCAGTGTGGTGGTTTTTGCAAATTGGTGCACTTGTCAAGATCAGCTCCTCCTTCTTTAGTGGCTGATGCTTTGAGATTGTATGATGATGATGTTCGCCAGTGCTTCACAGAGTGCACCTCTGTAGACACCCCAAACCACGCTTGGCAACAGGCCCAACTTAGCCTAAGTAGAGGTGGCCTTGGACTGCGTTGCCTATCACACCACTCTTCAGCAGCCTATATTGCTTCCCTTACAGCCTTTGACAGTGGTTCTAGCACCAATCACCACTTGTTACAATCTATACAACTCTACAACTCCCTTGTGCCAGTTGCTCATCACCAGGCCACCAAAAAGTTCTGTCCAGCAGACTTGAAGATAATCAATTCAGGCTGCTCTTTCAATCTCTATCTCTGCCTAATAGAGCACGACTTCTATCTGCCTCTTCTCCCCATGCTTCTGCATGGCTCCAGGTTGTTCCAGCTCCGGGGCTCAATCTCCACCTTGACTCATCAAAGTTTCAAGCTGGTATAAAGTGGTGGTTAGGTATTGATTCCTCTCAAGGTGCCAACTGTCCATTCTGTTCCTCACACTGTCTGGACCCCTTAGGTCATCATGCATTAACATGCAAGTACAGGGGTGATGTAGTCTCCCGCCACAACAGGCTTCAAGATGTGTTTCTGGAGACTTGCAGGCGAGCCTGCATTGGTGCCTATGTTGAAGCAGGGAGTGGTCTTGGGCATGACCAACGTCGTACACAACCTGCTGATGTTCTGGTCCCTGACTGGATGTTAGGCAAGCCAGCTGCATTTCACATTACCGTCACATCGCCGCTTAATCCAAGTACCTTTACTGAAGTGAGTGTGATGGCAGGGTCAGCACCTTTGGCAGCTGAACAGCGGAAGCATAATGCCAATGATGAGAAATGTTCGGAGCTTGGGTGGAAGTGTGTCCCACTAGCTGTGGAGAGTTATGGGTGTTGGGGTACAGAAGCTAGGCAGCACCTGGCATGATTGGCTTCTCGTCTTGCTACACGCTACAACATCTCGAAGTCCCAGGCTACCTCCAGTATGTACGGGAGACTCAACTTGACCCTGGTGAGGGCAAATGTTCGAGCTCTGCTGTCCCGCCCAATGTCCTTTCAAGACACCTGTTAGATAGTGTGTTACATAGTAATCCTGTTGGTGCATTTATTCCCAATCGTGTAACAATAATAATAATAATAATAATATGGCACAGAAAAGATGGTACACAGATTAAGGAAATGCATTGAAGACAACTGGCTCAGTGGTGACTTTGTGGTATTTAAGGTGGACTTGTCAAATGCCTTTAATGCGGTATCCAGGCAGGCAGTCCTAGATGAGTGTGCAACTTTTTCCCCTGAGCTTTTGCCATGGGTCTCATGGTGCTATGGATCACATACTTGGTTGTGGCACCCTATGGGTAAGATTAGTTCACAATCTGGAGTACAGCAGGGTGATCCTCTAGGCCCAATGTTGTTTGCTCTGGTCCTTCATAAACTTGTGACTAGCATAGATGCGGATGATGACTGTCTCCACCTGCTTCTTGAAGCTTGGTACCTGGATGATGGTGTCCTGGCATGGGAAAGGTCAGCTGTGCTACGAGCTTTACAACTGATTGAGGAGCTGGGTCCACACCTGGGGCTTAACTTAAACTTTTCAAAGTGTGAAGTGTTTAGTAGGGGGGGGCAACTCCCTATTTCCACCAGTAGTGAAATCATCATTGCTCCCCAACCTGGTCATTCTTGGGGTGCCAATTGGGGACTTTGTACACTGTGCTCGATTTATAGCAGAAAAGTGCACGATTTCCAAGGTTTTGCTTAAAGCATTGGTAGATGTCTCTGTGGTTGACCTCCATGTGGCATTCTCACTTCTCCGCATGTGTGGAAGCTACTGTAAGTTAGTACACCTAACTAGAGCAACACCGCCTAGCCTCTGTGCTGATTCTCTTAAGTCCTTTGATGAAGACATAAGGCTTTGTTTTACTTCTTGCCTTGTAGTGGATGTCCCCGATTCTCACTGGCAGCAAGCACAGCTCAGCCCACGTTTTGGTGGTCTAGGCTTTCGTTCCCTTGCACTCCACTCCTCTGCTGCTTTCATCTCTTCCCTTGCTTCTTCAGAGCTGTGTAGCCCGGATGACATCCACATGCATCAGGCAGTCACTTGCTTTAACACCCAGGTCTCCCCACAGGATTCAATCACAGTAGGGACTATTTTAGCTTCTCCTCCTCTGCAGAAAGCTTTGTCGAAGATGTTGGATGACCATACATTCCAGTCCTTGCTATCCTCCTCCTCTCCAGTGAACAAGGCTCGAATCCTTTCTGTCTCTGCCCCTCATGCAGGTTCTTGGATATCTGTAGTCCCTTCCACTGGCTTGGACCTGCACCTTGACAATGCAGAGTGTCAGGTTGCCCTTAGATGGTGGCTGGGTCTTGACACCTCAGGAGGTTCCACTTGCCCTTTTCGCCCTGACACTGCCCTGGACCCACTAGGTCACCATGCAGCCACTTGCAGACATGGTGGGAATGTGGTTTCACGGCATAATCAATTGCGTGACATTTTTGCAGACTTCTGTCGCCGGGCCCACCTCTCTGTTAAGGTTGAAGCGGGATATGGCTTATCTAGGGACCATATAAACTCCCGGCCTGCAGACATTCTAGTTCAAAGTTGGGACAGAGGAAAGCCAGCAGCCTTTGATGTCACAGTTGCCTCACCTCTCACTCCTGCTGTCCTGAACGAAGCTAGCATTTCTGCAGGGGCAGCAGCCTATGGGGCAGAAAATAGGAAACATGCCACTAATGACACAAGGTGCCAGGAGTTGGGGTGGATGTGTATTCCCCTGGCAGTTGAATTGTATGGAAACTGGGGGAAGGAAGCACAGTGCGTATTTTCACGTTTGGCATCCCTACTTGCTGTCAGCCAGTCCAGTTTCAAACCCAAAATGGTTGCTGAAATTTATGGACGCCTCAACCTGTCACTGGTGAGGTCTGTGGCAAGGGCCATCATGGGAAGGGAGTTAGCTCATGAATAGACTTTTTGTTTAGTTTACAATAGTGTAGTGTATTGTAGTTAGTTCTTTGTTCTTGTGAGTGGTGAACTATTCATGTATTAATAATAATAATAATTGTTGGAAGAGAGGTCAGCATTAGGCCTGCATGGGAATGGGGACTAGCTAGTTCTTTGTTCTTGTGAGTGGTGTACTATTCAATAAATAAAAATAATAATGGGAAAGTCGAAGTCAGTGGTCATGCATGAGCTGTACGGGAGGTTGAACATGAATCTTGTCAGGGCCAATGTCACCGCGATCCTGTCCAGGTCCATACCTCCTCCTGAGCTTCAGTAGGCTAGTAGGCTAGCAACTTGTTTTGTGCGTATCATGTGTCTGTGTCATGTATTTATATGCTTGCACTGTACAAGAAGTAAATAAGTATTATTATTATTGAAAAAAAAAAAAATTGGATGTCAATCTTGCTCAAAAGTTGATTTTGATGGACTGAAGATGAAACTAAACCATCAGACTGAATTGTATCAGAAGGAGATACAGACTCACTGAATGTCTGTATTGCATCAGAGAGATGGTGGTTGGAAGGGGAGCCATAGCCAGAAGAGCATAAAGATGCAATGAATGCTGCAGGTGAGTGTAGGGACAGAGACCTCATGCCCAACCCTCCTCTGCTTAGGCTTAGCTGGGCCTGCTGCCAGGCAACATCAGTTGTATCAACTGCAGTGCATAGTGAAAAACTTCTACGAACATCTTCATCAAAAAGCTGAAGAGAAGTCATAGCAATTGAAGGAGGAGTGGCACGGGCTAGATGTGCAAGCCGACAAAATCCCCCACACATACGCAAAAGAGTTAAAGCAACCTGAGGGTCCACTGCACCAACTTCCTCAAGCCTTTCAAGCAAGGGTCTTGCCTCAGACCGCTTCCTGGAGATAAAGGCCGAGCAAAAATCTTTATCACCTATTGGAATTCCCAATATCTCAATGTTGGGATTGTGAGACTGTTTCATGTCAGTTGGGAACAAGCTCAAATCACTCTGGCTGTAGACCTCACATTTTGACATATTCACAAACAGGCCAAGTGGTGGACCAATAACTTTGATCAATGCCAGTGCCCTATGCACCGCAGATATGGGACCAGCCAGCACTCCGTCATCATGATACCAGGCATGGAATTGAAGATTCGAACAAACTTCATCTTTAGATATTTCAGAAATCACTAAGTTCAAGACCAGGTCAAAAAAAAAGAGGACCAAGTGGATCTCCTTGCTGAACTCCAGATTCAGACTGCAGATGACCCATAGTGTGCCATAACAAAGGATGTAGCCCATAGCACCAACAGGCCCAAGGGAGTAACTCTGGAAAGTGATTTTTAACTTCAACCAAGAGTGCCTGACGTGACACCACATTAAATGCGTTCTTCAGATCTACCTTAAGAACAGCAAATTCAGGATCAGACCAATGCTCCTCAATACACCCCCTTAGCCCATGGGCAATTTTCTCTGTGCCAAAAGGGCATGCCACGACAAAGTGATGCTGTTGAAAGAACTCTGCTGCCTTGCACTTCACTGCAGCACAAAGACACTTTCCCATCAGGCGATGGAGGGTTTCTCAAACAGCAATGGGCCGAACATCCAGGGGACAATCAGGCTTAGATTTATTCAATGCAGTCAGGTTTCCACCAGCAAGGAAGACAGACAGTTGAGATGGGGCTTTTCCTGATGCAAGAAGATGAACAACTGCCTTGAGAGAAGACAGAATCGCTGTCTGAAAAGGAGTCTCTGCTGCATCAATGAGATGCTGGACACGGAGGCAAGTAGGCCCGGCAGCAGTGAGTTTAGGAAATGATCTTAAAATTGCCATTATGTTAACATTACTGAGAATGCTAGTATCAAATTCAGGTGCTTCAGGTGTGGTGGGTTGTTCACACTTGGGGTGCTTTGAAAGTTAGCAACTTCCATGTCTCTTCAGAACTTGGTGCAACACCTGTTGAAACTAATGCCTGACATGCTTTGCCATACAGACCATCTTGTGCAAGGGAGACTGCTGAGGCCACCTGTTGTTTTGAAGAGCTGTTTTTGGCATGATGCAATCGGTTGGATGGTGAAGCACGGGCCTTTGCCATCCTCCACAATTCACTGAAGCTATCCTTTACACCAATGTTGCCTTATTCCAATCCTATATGCCACCAACTTTCTCATAGAGAATGTTTTTAACACCGCATCCACGAGTAATCTGGGTCACCATTTGGGGGCATTTAAAAAAAAAAAAGGTCCGCTAGTAATGCAGTCGTAACCACTATATGAAATTCTAGTACAAGAACCTATTGAATTATACTAAGAATCTATTTTGTACCAAATGGATTTGTTGTAGAAGAGATGTACATACTTTTAATAATGCGGTTCGGTACTCAAAAAGGCATGTATAAAGTGGATTTTGAATGCTAATACGAATACTAAAACACTTCCCGATCACGTACTTACTTGTGCTAGAAATAAAAATCACGTTTTTATCCTTTAAACAAATGCCAATTCCAGACATGCCAACCCTCACGCATTCGGCGTGAGACTCACGCATTTGAGGTTTCTCTCACGCTCTCACGCTTGAAGATTATATATCTCACGCCGGAAAGTATTCAAACTCGCGCACAATAAATTCACAGCCAAATTGAAATTTATTGACCCAGATAGACCCCATGTATGCATCATTAGGCGTATTTGGCCCAACGCAAGGGGTTACCCCCCCCCCCCCCCCCCCCACGGCTCGTAATTTGGGCAACGAAAGCGGGGATACCCCTCTCCCCCCCCCCCCCCCCCGGCTCGTAATTTGGGCAACGAAAGCGGGGATACCTCTCCCCCCCCCCCCCCCCCCCCCCCCGGCTCGTAATTTGGGCAACGAAAGCGGGGATACCCCTCTTCCCCCCCCCCCCCCCCCCCCCCCCCCTCTCGTATTTGGCCCAACGCTAGGGGACCCCCCCCCCGCTTGTTAGGATCGAATAATTAGTCATTAATTATTCATAATCTCACGCTTTACTCGCTTTAAAAGTTGGCAACTCTGCAATTCTCCAAACAATTGCGATGAAGCTGATGGGACCAGTCCAAATACTGCAGTTAACTAACCACCAATAGTTAATCTACGGGATCAATGGATTCTGCAGAACAGCCTCATCGTTGCAAATGCAAAGTTGGATCATGTCCATTGTGTGGCAGCGCATGCAAAAGATGCGGATGTGCTTGTGATGGGGTAGAGCCTAGAGTGGCGCTTGCTCGGAGTTCTGGGCAACGAGGTCCGAAGCGACTATCGACTGTCAGCGAGCAACGAGATGCAGCGAAAAGGGCTAGAATTGAGATTGCAAAGGCAACAGAGCAAGAGGAGCGAACCATTGGGACGGAGCCATCTATTAAACAGGTAGAAACAGTGCATGATCTATGGCAAGCGTTTGGATGGAGCCAAGCAACCAAGAAGAAGCTGCCTAACGAAGATTTGAGGAAAGGTGATGTGTTGCTAAAGGAATCAGGTGGTTCAGGATGGAGTACGATGGTTCAAAGCGTTCTTGCAGCAGTGGTTAGGTGCGCTAAAATTTTGTATCCTGCAAACTCTGACTCCCTATTAGAAGAAGTTGCCGCCAGACTTTCACAAAGCTCAAGTTCAATTACTTGAGAAATCTCAAGGCTGCTCTTTGCCTACCACATCCCTGTGAACACGACAAAGTAATCAAAACCAAAGTTAGTAGTCTAAAAAGAAAAAGAAAAGTCAGAGAGAAAGCAAACATTTAGTAAATTTTTATTATCGTTATCAATGGTGTGTAGACCGATATGCTATTTTATTGAACTGAATAGTTTGCCTCGCGACATTGTGTACAGCTGGCCTGGTTCCAGTGGCTATAGGGAAGTAGTGCATTCGCAGCCAACACTGGTACAGTGACTAGTGGGCTTTTATTGTATAGTATGGATTGATTTACATGAAGTACATGTTGGGCGCTCCTATCACTAACCAGCCGCGCTAGCGCTATAGTATAGAGTCCACCCCGATACATACAACGGTTTGCTTGTAAAACGATTTTCTACACAAATGACAATCCTAAAGTCACAGTTTCATTTCAGTTCATATACTATGCACTTCTGGAACATTTTGGACGAGCAAAACATCGGATGCCACTGATGTCGACCGGTCACTTGCCAGCTCGTAGATAGCATGCGGCAGACCAATGGTCCTCTCACTGAACGCATCAAATGTTGTCTCAAGAGTTGTAGTAATAGTATCCTGTGTCAGAAAAGAAAAATGTTAATCAGCGGACCTTTTATATTTTAAACCTCCCCCAAATTTTGGCCGTTTTCACCCACTTTACTCGTGGACGCGGTGTTAATACTTGTTTCATCTGTTTTTTAATTTCTGATAATAACATGGTGTCCAGTTGGGCTGCAAGAATATTTAGTTGCAGCAGACCCTCCCCAGATATGAAGATGGTGTATTAGAATCCCCAAATGGTGGGTAATTGTGGAGGTGGAAGTGGGGGTTGTATGTAGTGGTGGACCAGGAGGGTTATACTGTGTGGAGGGGGATCCTAGAGAGGCAGTGTCCCCATGTGGAAGTGCAGTATCCAAGGAAATGGGGGTACCCTGATGAGGAGGAGCAAGGGGCCTTGTAGTGGTGTGAGATGTCCCAACATGAAGGGAACTTGATGAAGCAAGCAGGGTGTCCACTAGGTGGAAGTCCAATGGACACTGGGGACAGCAAAAGGGAGAAGGCTGCAAGCATACTCTGAATGGGACGCAGTACGAGGCAGAGATACCCTTCATCCACCTCAAGGAAGGCACAGACCTGCAATCTCCGAATGGCGATTCGTACGCTGTGCTGGGTGTCTCTTCGTCCTCTGTACTGTCTTGTCCTTCCAGTGTTTTAACAGCTCCTTGTGCTCTTCTGCTTGCACCAGCCTTAAGCTCTCTTTTCTTTGTTCTGCATGCCCTCTCAATGTGACCCCGCTTCTTACAGAGATATCCCTTGTATCATAGTCTCTTAATGTTATCACAATTAATTAGGGTGATCTCTACTGTTATATTTGCATCCGAACTTCTACGCCATAACTTCCTCAATTGATGCTCTCCAAAGGGAGAGACTAAATCAATTTATGGTTCATACGAAACCTACTCAAAGGTGGTCTTGGTCTAAAACCAAAAGAACATTTGTATCACACCATCACTACATAATGGTTTTAGTTAACATGCTATTTGTGACTACAACATGAACATGTGTTCACAGTTTGCTTTGTAATGGAATTTTCCATCAGGTGAACATGATATAAAATAGTGAATCACAATGCTGAATTGAGGCCTATCTACTTCATCTTGGCTCATCTTGGCTAATCTTAATTAGATGCTCATTGTGTGGAGCACGGATGCTTTGTTGGTGCAGGTGTGCACATGTGTGCACACTGTGTTGGTATATGTATCTGACGTGGATATTATAGACTATGAGGTCAACGCTGATCTAGAAAATATCCTTTCCTTAATTTAAACACTCCATTAGGCCATTTTCTTTTTAGAGCCTGCTTGAAATCTGCTTGAAAGATTTACCAGTGTCCTGAATTAGAATGTGAAGGACTATGTTGGGTTTTATGTATGTCTATTAGCATCCATTGTGAACTGTACTTACAGCGTGCACTGGTGTTCACACATTACTTGCAGTTGTTTATAATTTAGTGCTGATGAACAGTTGTCCACATTTTCAAATATTAAAAAGACTTGTAGATGGATGGACAATGATAAAATATACATAATGAGATTTAGTTGTTCAGTTATTACTCTCAAATTTGTATTGACAAAACCAGGTCATGTGGTCAGTATATACCATTGGTTTGGTGGTGTAGTATGAAAGTTTCACTCAAAACCATAGAATAAATCCTATCCAGGATCCATCTGTAACATAGCCAGGACCTTCTAGCTTAGTTCGCATTTATCTGGTGGGGTATTTATATGAAACTGAACAAAACAATGTTGCTGTTACCTGTTATCCAAACGTCAATCTTGCTTCATATTGGTAACCGAAAAAAAAGCAAAGGGCACAGATGCCCACTAACATTATGTACCTACATGCACTGCATGGTTACAGTCAGAGTCAAACGAATTCCTTACAAAATAATACTATCTTTAAAGTATATCTTGCACAATCTACTGCATTGTTGCATTAACTTGGGAGAAGTCAGGTAGACATTGCTCTGGGGGAAAGTTAAAATAGGCACAACTTTGATTGTATGCCACAATCATGGCTGAGCCAGACGGGTTGTCTTTCAATATCTGCAGCACACATTCTGCTACATCACTGGGACTAAAGAAGTATGCACACGATAAGAGTTAAGATATGTTTATTAGCATACTAGTGGATATGTGACATACCTCAGCTGCCCCATCTTGGCAAGTTCACTTAATGCACTAGGCACTGATGCTCCATGTAAAATTGGCGTTTCGACAATCCCAGGGCAGACACAATTGACAAATATTCCATCAGATGTTGATAGTTCCTACAAAATGAGATGTCCATTGAAAATGCTCCTTGAATTCAAAGAGGTTCAATCACCTTCAGGCTTCTAGTAAAGTGGACTACTCCTGCTTTGGTAGCACAATATACCGGCAAAAATGGACAAGGTACTAGGGCTGAATGTGAAAACTGCATGACAAACGTATTGATCTGGTACTGTTTAACTCACCTGCCATTGATGCAATGTTTATTATATGTCCACCATTTCCTCCCTTCCTTGTGGACATAAACTCAATTCCGAGGTATGTTCCCTCAATTACTCCCACCTGCAGGTGGAATTATTATTTACAGAAAATGTGAGACAGCTTTTATATATGAAATGTAGTTGAGTTTAAACATTAAAACTGCATAACTGTGCAAAAGATGACCATCAAGTGCATTCATTTCAAACCATGTAACAACTCTTAGAATAATATGATATGACACAGAATGGTAACTTGACTGACTGAAAATTAATAAACCCAAAAAGGGGTATATTACTAAACTGCAATGATCAGAAATTGTAATGAAAGGAATTCATGTATAGTTTACTTGATTTTTTGCACAGAATTTCAATTTTGAAGCATAAGACTGAGATAAAGGAATTATGTAATCACAGTATTATTTTCTAAACGTCACATGCATATCCATCAGTATCTTTGCATATTTAAATGATGGATGTATATAATTGGATTGGTATAGATTCATACCATTTTAAAGATACAAAGGGCGAAAGTTGCAAAACTCTCTTATTATAGTTTAGACAGATAAATGACATAAGTTTAATAACAACATTGACACTAGACTTGTGACTGCTATTTGTATCCTCATGGGCACCCCCAGGGGTGGGGAAGGGGGGGCTGTGGCCCGCCCCCACTTTGAGACTCAATAGCGCCCCACCCCCGACCCCCTTCTAATTAATGCTTGTTAAATTATTTAACCCTGTCCCAGTATTTCTACATACATGCGCCCCCCCCCCCCCCACCCCCAAATTGGCGCCCCCTCCCCCTTCTAGAAAAGCCCATGATCCTTAATGGAATTCACTGACCAGATTAATTTCAACAGTCCTTCTCCAGTTGACTTCATCGATTACACCAGCATTATTGCAAACAATGTCCAATTTTCCAAACTTTGCAACCGTCTGCTGAAATGCACCTCTCTGTTAGCGGCAGAGAATTAAATTATTGTAACGTGACGTACGGGAAATGTTATAAACCTTTTATGCTTAATAATGATGATGAAAGCAATGGTAAATGATCATGATACTTGCAGTATTCTAAAGATAATGTCGTGCAGGTTTTAAGTGTGTGCTGAGCATGCAATGTAATAAATATTTCATCCACTGTTTTGATACAGATTGTATACATTCTAATATAGGTGTTCAATCAATTCTTGATTTGTGGTCTTTTATTTGCCTAGGTTGAATTACGCGTTCAGTTAATCATACATTGGTAGTTGATATCTTTGTTATCTTGCAATAACTGGGGTTATCAATACCTAGCCGTTCTACATACTGTTGAGCTGCAATAGGGCAGTTTTAAGAACCATTCACTTTCGTTAGCAATTGTACTGAGGTGCATGGCCTTGTGTTGATTTGACACCCAGTGGCCACTGTGTGAAAGAAAGCACCATGTCCTCAACCATGGTGATTGTATTTAACCAAGGCATTACTTACTGCAACCAGCTACTCAGGTCAGTGCAGCAGAGAAATTGGGAAAAAAGCTTGCTACACAGTGGTACGGTGCTAATGCTAAGGTTAAGAGGCTTTTGGAAGTATTTGTAGATTGAGAGGGTTTAGGACATTGCCATAAATGGAAGTTGCACTGGAATGATGATGAAATCAATGGAAAAAATAATAATGAAAATGCTGTGTAAAGAATTCTCATGATCATAATGCAATTGGCACTGCTTTAAGAGTACCATTTTAATATGATACTGGAATTCAATCTGAAGTCATAATCATTTTCTAGGATGTATCTAAGGACAGTGTTGCGCTATTCCCAAAACTCATAAGACCTTATTTCAGTACCATAATTATACAGTAGGCTAATGTAGCACTAATGTTTTATAATCTTAAAAGCAAATCACCACAATAATTCCACATCCTAAAATATAATGGTTATTTATGTATGAAGGGATAATAGGCACACCGTTTCATGCAATCTGAATTAATAATAACATCCCTTTAAAAAAACCTAGCTCACTGACTGCTAACTATGATTAAAAAGCAGTTGATCTTCATTAATGACCACATAAAATAAAATATCTGTCTTATTTACATGTGCATACCAAAATGAGACTATTTAACAATGGCATGATGAATGCATCAATTTCCAGAAAGAAGTTGGAGATAACTGGCATATCTGAACGCTTGAACTTGAAAATTTTATTTTCATATATACATCCCTCTTTGCGGTATGGATATCCCACGCACGTACATGACGGTGTCCTGCATAAATGTTGACCTAGGGCTGGTGCTGGCTCTCTGTGGTCCTGCTAATACTATCTGAATCTACGTGGGTAAGTTGCCATTACCTCCAAGGCTGCAAATAACAAACTATGCTGGTACATTTACATGGAACGTGCTTGCATTTTCGTATGCATTCTGGGCTAAATAAACTACCGGGAGTAATCTAACCCCACATGCCCTGAGGTCCATTATTATTACACTTGGCGCTCTTTACATACGTTCCTGTCGTGAGTTTATGCCAACCCATGAGGAAATTTTTTGGATACTAGCAATGGGCACGAGTATTTTTGTTCTCTAAAAGCGCACAGTCTTTACACGGAAACAACACAGAACTAGTCTCCTTTTTGATATCGGTCGATTGACAGGAAAAGATAAGTGACCCGACTCTTGGCTGTCCCGCTTGACGCGATTGACTTAAAAAAAAAAAAAAACCGTATCATTCCGATAGTTATATTCCACACCCACTGATGGGAATGATTCAATGGTGGCGGATGGGAATTTTACATGTTTCAGGCATTTTGCACCAAAAAGGAACATTTTTGTTTCTTCTAGAGCAAGCTGCTCGGTGGAGAGGCTATTATCGTTTCTATCTCAGTAAGCCAAAAAATCTTACTGCTTAACAGTGCTGCCGCGAAATGTAACATTGCCGCCAGTACTGCATCACACATATGTAGATACTGTTGACTTTCTTGCCACAATGCCAATTACATAAAACAATTAAAATGCAAGGAACTTTTTCCTACAAGTTAATATGCCCGGCCACTTTTGGCACCCGGACCATTTTTTGGTAACCAGGTTCGCCCGGACCAATTTTTGCCCGGAACAAATTTTGCCCGGACCAATTTTCGCGTGACAGGCACCAGTTTTATCGCTGGCAGCAATGGTTTCCTGTTCCCTTTGTTGAATTTGTCGCCACCGCATACCACAACCATGCACGTATAGGTTAGTTATTTCATACTTCAGTTTGAGGAGGTCCGGACCCCCCCCCCCCCCCCCCCACCCCAACGCGTCCGCCCTTGTATTTGCATGCCATCGCATTTTGGGTGTGAAGTCTCGTACCCAGACCCATTCATGAACGTGATGGTAATTTACTCGTTGATCGCTTCATTTTTGCAACAATGTGGGCATGACATGGGAGGGGGGGGGGGGGGGGGGGGGGGGGGGGGGGGGGGGGGGGGGCGGAAACACCAAAGACCCCCTCAAAATCCGCCCCTGAGCTAGGTGAATATTGGGTGTTAGGTTAGGTGCATAGGAGTATCATTATCCCACATCAGCTGTTAATTTGGTAACAATGAACCCGCTTGAACGCGATGGAATACAGACTTGACACCCCGACTTATCCGACTAAATTACGCGTAGTCGGGCCACGTCCAACTCTAAAATGTCAATGTGAAGTGGCTAAACAAATAATATGATGATTCTACATGTAATAATATGAACTGAAATCATGCGTCGCGCCCCGATCAATCATGCGTCAAACTAAGGGAGGATACTGGAATTCCGAAAGGGGGTGGGAGGAGGTTTGTACGATATAGAGGGATTACCGCTAGAGGGCATGGTGAGGGGAGAGCTGCAAGCTTCCCCGTCGGGTCTGCGAAGCAATCGCTAAAAAATCACTACAATAAATACTAATTAAAGAATCACAATTGCACGATAAATAATAGCCTGTCACCTCATTGCCTATGTGCGCTAGTGGAAAAGGGGGAGAGGCCTTATACGAAAGGGGTTGTTGCGACCCCTAACCTCCCTCCACCCACTCCTCCTGTATCTGCCCCTGGTCTAGCTTGCGAGACTACTTAATTCTCTCCCCCTTCCCCAATTCCATCGCCCGCTGAGATGCCACCAAAAACAATTTACTTACTAGTTTTTCTTTGTCAGTGACGTCACATTGGAAAAAGAGTGCTTTGTCGGCCCCATAAGTCTTCTCAAGCTCAACACAGGCTGCCTTTCCCACCTCTTCATTCACTTCGACAACACTAACCTGATGAATTTGCATTAAACCAGTACCTAAAAAATAAAAAAATAAAAACCTTTACCAGGTACTATACTTACTTTGGCGCCATTTGATAAAAGAGCCTTCGCAATGCTTAGGCCGATTCCCTGCCCAGCTCCTGTGACCAGAGCAACCTTTCCAGTCAGCATGATTGTTGCAAAGGCGAAGCGCGTATGCGGGAATTACGGTACAGTAATTTAACGTCCCACCCCCACTACTATTGCTCTGAAAAGACCCGACGCCCGACGCCCAGATGTGTGTGTGTGTGTGTGTGTGTGTGTGTGTGTGTTTGTGTATGTGTATGTGTGTGTGTGAGTGTGTGTGTGTGTGTGTGTGTGTGTGTGTGTGTGTGTGTGTGTGTGTGTGTGTGTGTGTGTGTGTGTGTGTGTGAAGCTATTCGTTCGAGATATGCGTGGTTACTATAACTACGTATCTCAATAGCTTTGACCCTCAGGCTTTGGGACCATGCAGAAAAAGTTTAGCTTGGCAATTTTCCAAAGACCTGTACAGCGGACATATGCTTACCCGCAAATGTAAAAGGGATACGAAACTAATAATATAATTTCCTGTACACTGCGGTAGACAAATGTATACCTCCGGGAGGACGCCCGGTACATTAGACACTATGCGCTCTCGAGCTTGCACAAATTACATTGTCTCAACATTCTGATCCTGAGTTAGAAAATTTAATAGTAGTACGCTGATATCGATCATGACGGTGTTTTGGTCTAAACAGTAGGCCTAAACCATGGTTTAAAAACTATGGTAGCAGGCAATATCGGAACCGAGAGGATTGAATTGATCCAATGAAATTGTAGAGGCCCAGACCTATAGACCTGTCCTCTGATAGGGGAGCCCAGTTTACCTCACAACTGTGGACATCCATTGCCCAGTTGTTAGGAATTGAACTCCACCATACTACTGCTTACCACCCGCAGCCCAATGGCCTAGTAGAAAGGTTCCATAGACACCTGAAAGCAGCCTTACGGGCCCGGCTCACTGGCCCTAATTGGGCAGCTGAACTACCTTGGGTACTGCTGGGAATTCGTACAGCACCTAAGGATGACCTCGGGTGTTCATCTGCAGAATTGGTCTATGGGGCACCTCTCACAGTGCCTGGTGATTTTTTTTGGAAGTCACAATTCTCAGCCAGAGCATCGCTCCCAACTACAACAACTCAGGGATCAAGTTCGCACGCAAGTACCGATGCCAACCTCCCAACATGGGGTTATACCATCCTCCATTCCTCCCAACTTAAAGCAATCCCTGTTTGTTTTTGTCCGCCGGGATGCTCACCGTACACCCTTACAACGCCCTTACGAAGGACCATTCAAGGTCATGCAGGCAGGAGACAAGACCTTCACAATTGACAGAGGAGGACGGAAAGATGTCATTTCAGTGGATAGGTTAAAACCTGCATTTGTTGACGTAGAACACCCAGTGTCAGAGCCTAAGAACTGCGGATTGTCTCCAAACAAAGACCATCTTGTGATTCCAAATCAACCTCAAGAACGGACCGAAATTGCTGATCCTGTGCAACCCCGGCGCACCAAATCAGGCCGTCAAGTTAATTTACCACGACGCTACATCTCGGTTCTGGGGGGAGTGGTGTAGAGGCCCAGACCTACAACCGGATATATAGGAGAACCGGGTGGAAATTAATTGGAATAGACACGTGATCAGATATAGTTTTTGGCGTATCGTTTGTCTTGTTGGCGTGATATAAAATACTTTGTTGTTAAGTATTGCGACTCGCCACAAAATCATTAATAAAGCGTAACCAAGAATCCGATTATTTCCCAAGCAATGCCCATGTATGGGCACGTTCGCACGTCGCTAATGAGCATGAGGGCATGCAAGACATATAATATTATAACATGTTCGTTACAACATGTGAAATTGCCCATTTATATGGTCATTGCTCGGTTTAGGTATTCAACCATATATAATATCTTAGCTTTGGGTATATTTGCCTTATACATGTACAGCTATCCCCACGCATATGCGTATTGTACTTTGTACTTTAACTGACCCTTGTCTGTGGCCTCATATCACAATTTTCTGTCGTTTGAGGAACGAATTAGACAGCGAGAAAATATATGCTCCCAGCAGAATGGAGACATAGCCTACATGCATGCACGTATGTGTTATCATGTTAGGCATAGCCGTAGACAACTTTCAAAGTTAGGGGGGGGGGGGGGGGCTTATTGACCAAGGGGGAGGGGCGCTCCCATCCCACAGGGAGGGATTTTGGGGGAGCGCTGTAAGCTCACCCAATGGGGTCTGGGCGAAGCCCAGACGCTTTAACTTTTCCGTATTTGTTGCTAGCAAAACCCTAAATGCGGGAATATTCGGCCATACAAAACGAATGTACAGCAACGATCCACCAGTGCATGCTACTATACAATGCGGATACAAATAAGTGCTGATATATAAATGGGGAATCATTTATGGATATTTAATTTCATGAATGCATATGTAAATAAGATTGTTAATAAGATTTCATGAATCGAGGCATTAATGCGTATACGTATGCAGTTCAATCACCAATTGCATGGATGCGTGCATGCAAATAACACCTGGTCTTAAATCAAATGAAAACTCCAAACATATAAATGTGACGACTGGCATTACGGTTCATAAATTCGTTGACTACACTTTGAATAACCAATAACCATAGTTCAGCCAGATTCACAGAGGCAGTGTGGCTGGGGGAGCAAACCAGTATTTCTCCGCATAATCACCAGTAAACTGACAAGTATATGAGCGTATACGAACGTACGCGGGTTTGCCACCTCACCGCCACTGCAGATTCAAACCGCTCCTAAGCATGCTAATGCTAAGGGATCAAATCAAGCGATGGATTGTTTGTCGGTGCGCTACTGGCGATCTTTAAAACATAGTACGTACGCTATCAGTGGTTAATTCTAATTACACATGATAATTTTAAATATTATTCTTATTGGGGGGGCTCAAGCCCCCACGGCTGTTTCATTGCATTGAAATTTGGACAACAGGTCCGCGCCCACTATGAATGTTAAGTACCTAGCAACAGGCCTCATTACTTCCATAGCAACGACTATAGGTTTAAGAAGGCTTTTGTACATGAAGATACCGTCGGGGTTTTTATCTAAAGCGCAACCTGCATAGACAGTAAGGACTTCCCCTACCGAATATGCTAATTCCAAGCAATGATACATTGGCAAACACGTGCCACACTGCCGAAAGGTCACGGGGTCTATATGGGTGAGGTCGACGGTGCTCATATTTTCTAAGAATTGCTCTTATATATTTCGACAAGAAACGACTTGAACAAAGTAAAGGGTTTGATCTTGCGTTTCAAATAGTTTTTACGTTGCTACGCAACTTCGTCTGTCCATACTCGTCGGTTGAAAATGTACGTATGCACGCTCCTTTCTTTCGCTGCAAATGTATACTCCCCTTGTTTTAACAATCTGTAAATGTACTTATTTTTCATACCATGGAGGATCATATGCATCCATATCATGTACCTACGGAGGATTCTTAGTCTGTACCATGGTATGGCAAGCATTGATTTTATTGCAAGCCCTTGCATTGGTAGCATTTCCATTTGTACCCCAGCATTGTGAAGTAATTCCTGTTTCTTTTCCACACTCAGTACCCTGATCTCATCCCCAAGTAGGATATCAGAGCCCTTGGAATTGACCCCTATGATACTTCGCATGTTTTGAACCTCAAGTATACGTCTTTTTCGGGTACTTTGGCTCAGCTGATCAGGGGGTAATTGTGAGCTAGTTTCAGAGGCTGTTAGTACGGGTAAGCATATGAATGAATCATAACATTATTCACTTTATTTGGGGCAGTGCAAGAGAAATTCGGGCTTATGTAGGATTTTGAGAAAATTCCAAGACAACTAAAAGAAAGTAATGCTTTCCATTGAAATGTATGGCTAATTAAAAATTCAGCGCTTTGTATCTCTATGATACACTGTCCAATTTTGGATGCGTAAGAACTGTTTTGTAGAGAGCGCTATCCTGTATCCAAAAACTGTTAAATTTGAAAACTTGAAAAAAATTGCAAAAGCCCAATTTTCTCTTGCACTGCCCCATTTACTTACAGTTCCACCAGTATTTATATGAATGAAGTTCTCCTTGGAAGCATCAAGCATCTTATGTACTACTTAGCTGACAAGTTGCATTTCTTGTCTGGTTACATCAGTACAACAATGTGAGTCATGTTCGATAGTTATGATGCTTCTATCACATGACCTGCAACACACCATTACATCATGCAAGAGTAGCTGTACCATTCTTGAAGCTGGTTTAACATTCTTGGTGTCCAGTGGTGTTGTAGAATGACAGCAGGGACAGAATGTGGCAGTCAAATGGATCCACTCAATTAGGCATGTGGCGCATACAAGCCTGTCACAGGGGAGTTGTATTGGCTGTCCTAGCACATCAAGACAAATAGGACAAATCAACTCATCTATAGCAGATAGCATCTGTGTAGTGGCCAATGGTGGTTGGTTTGGATTTTGTATGATTTTTGGCGGTGCTATAGCCTTAATGTGTTGTACAATATTAGCTGGACTACTGCCTCGTGCTTCAGGTTTCCACCACCGAGCCATGTAAAATGGCTCATTCCTGTTACAACCCTATGGTGAGAGAGGAAGGAATTGTGAATGAATTTTTTGTATTGCGCACTACCTTGCAGGTACTGATGGTATGGCTGCACCAGTCATATGGCTCTAGCAGACATTTGTACGGTGTTTTGCTTCGGGATGCAGCTATTACACCCTTCATCGTCACGTAACACTTGTTGCAGAACTTAGGGGGGTGGATCTCAGGACTGTCTTTGTGTATCGATGTGAAAGGCTAACAGTAGCTCTTCATGAAACTCCACGCACATTTACATAACAGAGTGCCGCTTTTTTGCCATATTGTTGCTTGTTTAGGGAGTTTACATGGCTTGCAACCACATAAACTGCACAATTCATCCAATTGACACTTGTGTTGAGGTTCCACTGAGACTATCGATTGTTCGTGGCGTGTAAATTATTCACGATTTTGTAAGACATCTTGTAATGTTGACAACGCTACGTTGATGAGCTGAGCACAAGGCCGATTGCAATCGATATACAACTGTTACAAAGCACGCACCTAGCCTATGATTCACTAGATAATAATCTCACGTGATCAAGTCCAATTGACTATTACTACTACAACCCCCCTTTTTATGATTTTACGTAATCCTTGTATTTTTGTGGTGGTTTCATTGCTCTTTTTGGTCTTCCAGGTTCCTTGTTCTCTTGTGCATGTTGAACATTAGGCCCAGACTGCGTTTCACTTTCTACATCCTCTTCTGTTTGGCCTTCCTGCTGTTGGTCTTCATTTTGTGCCACTTCAGGCTCTGGCTGCACTTCTCTCACATCTGTGTCTTCCTCTTCTGTTGATGTTTCTTGTTGTGGATCTTTGTTCTGTACTGCTCCATCCCCCCTTTCTCCCTCACTTTGTGTTTCAGTTTGTGTTGTGGCTTTGTGATCATTATTCCTTGCCTGAGTCTGGCACGCAGATGCTTGTGGTTTCTTCTATACATTCTTCCATCTGGTCTTCTCACCACATATGAGCGTGGTGTCTTGGCCATATCTGTTACTACTACTGGGAGCCATTTGCTATTCACTTGCATGTATGCCTGATCACCTTTCTTCAACTCTGGCAAGGGTTTTGCTCCCTGATCATGGTACCACTTTTGAGTGGAGCGCTTCTGTGTTAGTGTGCGCTGCACCACCTCTGAGGGGATGATTTTCGGTTTCAGTTGTGAGGTTGTGACGGGAAGTGTTGCTCTGAGTTTTCGACCCATAAGTAGTTGTGCGGGTGAGCCAACATTATCAACAGTGGTATTGCGATACTCTAGCAGACTGAGGTATGGATCTTGATTGTTTGTTCAGCAGGGACTTGATGATTTGGACAGACTTTTCTGCAAGCCCATTGGCCTGTGGGTGGTATGGACTCGTGGTTACATGCTTAATACCCCATTCTTTGGTAAAACGTTGGTATTCTTCAGCAGTGTATTGGGAACCATTGTCACTTCTGATGACCATTGGTATACCATGTCGAGCCAATACAGATTTTGTGTGGGTTATGATGGATTTGCTGGTTGTGTCCTCCAGCTTGCAAACTTCGATGTATCCCGAGAAGTAATCCACTATGATTAGATAGTCATGGTCATTCCAGTGAAAGAGATCTGTTGCCACTTCCTCCCAGGGGTGACTCGGGGTGGGTCCTGGTATCATTGGTTCCTTTTGGTTCGAACCTCTGTGTTCCTGACACGTGTCACATTGGTTCACCATGCTTTCTATGGCTTTATACATGCCTGGCCAAAACATCAGTCCCTTGGCACGCTGGGAACACTTAATATTCCCATGTGGCCTGTGTGTATTCGTTTCAGCATCTCTGTCCTTAAGTCTGTGGGTATTACCAGCCGTTCACCTTTCATGATTAGACCATCTGTTTCGGATATCTCGTCCCTGATATTCCAGTACTCTTGGACTTCTTTGCGTACCTGTGTTCTTTTCCTCGGCCATCCTGACTGCACAGTTTGCCTCAGTAACTGCAAGGTGCTGTCTTTTTTTGTTGCTTCTTTTACTTCCTGCAATCGTACAATGTACATCAGACGTTGGTGTGTCATACAGTGCCACTGTCATGTGGATTGCACATGATAATTCATCTTCCATGCGGTCCGTATTGGTATCAATGCAGCATGCTCTTGATAGTGTGTCGGCAATCACCATCTCTTTACCCGGTTTGTAGTTCAGTATAAAGTCATACTTCTGCAGTCGAAGGAGCATCCGTTGTAACCTTGGTGGAGCCTGGCACAGTGACTTTTTTGTTATTGACTCTAGGGGTTTGTGGTCAGACTCTACTTGCACGGTCTTGCCATAAACATATTGATTGAACTTTTCTAGAGCATAAACAACAGCCAGGAGCTCTTTTTCTATTTGTGCATATCTTTTTTCTGTATCAGTGAGTGCACGTGATGCATATGCTATTGGTTTGTTTCCTTGTAGTAGCACTGCACCCAGACCAAAATTGGATGCATCACAACTGACCGTGACTGCTTTCTTCAATTTTACATCATAGAAAGCTAGTACCGGTGCTGATGTCATTCTTTTCTTGATCAGTTGGAAAGCTGTTTCTTGTTCATGATCCCAATGGAACATGACTTCCTTCTTTAATAGCTCCCTGATGGGTTGGGTGATGCTGGATAGGTCAGGAATGAACTTAGCCACGTAGTTCAACAAGCCCAGAAGTCTTTCCACACCTTTTTTGTCCTCAGGTGGAGGCATTTGGTCGATTGCCTTTACTTTTTCTGGGTCCGGAGATATTCCTTCTGCACTGATTATATGGCCCAGATACACTACTTTGGATGACCCAAAACTACATTTTTCCTTGTTCAATGTTATGTGTATGTCCTTACATCTCTGTATTACAGCCTTTAGCCTCTGGCTGTGTTCCTCCTTGGTGGCTCCCCATACCAATATGTCATCTATGTCTGTCTCTACCCCTGGTAAATCCCCAAAATGTTGAACCATCCTTTTTTGGAATATCTCCTGGGCCGATTTGACACCAAACGGCATCCTGGTGTAGCAGTATCTTCCAAATGGTGTATTGAAAGTGGTCAGTCGTTGACTTGCCGGATCCAGAGGGATTTGCCAATATCCATGATTGGCGTCCAGTGTGGAAAACACTTTAGCACCTGTCAGGCGAGTTGCAATGTCCTCTATTGTGGGCAATTGAAAGTGTTCTCTTTGTATTGCCATATTTAGGTGTCTGGGGTCTAGGCATAACCTTAGCTTTCCTGTTTTGTGTTTTTCTACCACGACTAGTGAGCTCACCCAAGCTGTCAGTTCTTCTACCTTTTTCAGTACTCCTAACTTCTCCATTCTGCCAATTTCATCTCGAACACGCTCTCTCAGTGCCACAGGGATGTTCCGTGGAGGACATATTATGGGCTGCACAGTATAATCTATCTTTATGTGATAAGGCTGGTCTAGACATCCCAATCCCTCAAAGACAGCAGAGTATTCTGCTATTAGACCATCTATTTCCTGTGTCGTCACATTCATTACCACTTTGATGAGGTTCAACTCCTGTGAAGCCTTGAAACTGAGGATGGGACAGAAGTTTAACACCTTTTCACCACATCTCAATTCACATGAACCTGATATCTTCAGGTCTTCACCGGTGTACCTTATTAGTTTCATGTTTGTCGGCTTCAGTTTGGGTCTATTTTCATTTTCATGAAAATGGAGTGTGGGATGATGTTTGCTTGTGAGCCTGTATCGACCTTCAATCTGACTGGTGTGTTTTGTGTGTTCAGAGTTACATAGCATCCATTCTCATCAGTATCTGTCTTTGTTTTCTGACTGATTCCTCCTATGAACTGTGAGTGATCTGCCACATCGGTAATTGTCTCCACTCTTCTTGGTGCCCTGCAGCACTTAGCGAAATGACCTAGTTTGCCACATTTGAGGCTTTTTTTTACCAAATGCAATGCACTCACCCCATTTGTGTAAAGTGCCACATTTTCTGCACCCGTGTTGATTTCTTACTGTTTCTTCACCTCTGTGACGTTTTCGGCTGTTCTGCTCCTCGTCTTTCATGATTACCATTGTTGATTCCACTGTGGTTGTTTCGTCCTTCAGAATTTTCACATGTTTCTTTGACTCTTCATCTACTTGGCTGATACCTATTGCTTTCTCCAGTGTGAGGTTGGTCTCTCTTAATAGCCTCTCTTTGACACGTTCAGAGCTAATTCCGCATACAATGCGATCCTTGATCATGTTATTCATAAGCTCACCAAATTTACAACTGGCTGCTAGTAGCTTGAGCGCGGTTACAAATTGACTCACCGTTTCGTCTTTCCTTTGGCAACGCATGTGAAATCTGTACCGTTCCATGGTTACATTCTGCTGTGCAAGGCAGTGTTCTTCAAACTTTCTGAACAGTACTTCGATTTTATCTTTTTCTTCGTTAGCCAGGGTCATCGTGCTGTGAATGTCTCTTCCAATCTGTCCAATGAGATACAGGAATATATTGCACTTTTCCTTCTCTGATTTGTCTGGTATGCTCAAGTTTAAGTAGAGCTCCATCGTTTGCCTCCAGCGCCTCCATTTTTCTGCCAAAGACACGCTATCAGTAGTTGCAAAATCCATTTCGCACGGAGGTTTTAGTTGCTCCATTGTGGATAGACACTTCTGACACCATGTAATGTTGACAACACTACGTTGATGAGCTGAGCACAAGGCCGATTGCAATCGATATACAACTGTTACAAAGCACGCGCCTAGCCTATGATTCACTAGATAATAATAATCTCACGTGATCAAGTCCAATTGACTATTACTACTACACATCTTACGCCTTAGTTTGAAAACGCTAGCACGAAACTGAATTCATTAAACGACTTACCGATCCTTTCCCTTTATTCTCTGCGTTTACCAGCCGATTTAATAAGAGCAATTTTTTACAGTTTGAGATCAAACACGTGACAGTTTTAGTTAGCCTTTATGCGTGACCACGAGTGTATCGTTGAAAATATAGTATTTGATTGCACAAATAGTCCTATGATATTTCAGATGTTTACACAACCTAAATTTATTGTTGGTTTTCACATTGATACAAAAGGCCACATATAGGAAACCTCCAAAGTTAAGTGAGCTCTTTGGCGACCATTTAAAAAAAATATATACCGTAATTCGATCCTTACGATCTAATTTCAAAACCTAATGTCACGCACGGAACAGCCGTGCCCCCCCTCCCCCCCCCCCTCCCCCCTTGTCTACGGCCTTGTTAGGTCCATGAGTTTGTAGATCAACAAGACGACATAGGGGTGTATGTGAATATGCAGCTGTATCCCATGGGATGTAGCATATGATCTGTCGAATCCCTAGCAAAAAAAACTATAGGATCTTATCAAGAATTAGTAAGAATCTTATAAGAACTTCATTTCTTATAAGAAAAAGGGTAAGAAACAATAAGCGTCGTAAGATCCTAAAGCCCTATAAGATTCCTACAAGATTCCTACAAGAAACATATAGGAACGTGTAAGAATTACCTAAGAACAAAACAGGATCTTATAAGAATAGACGTTGCAGGATTCTTGTAAGAGTCTTGTAATATTTCTTATAAGAACAGAACAGGAATCTTATAAGAATGGACGCTGCAGGATTCTTGTAAGAGTCTTGCAAGATTTCTTATAAGCTCAAAATAGGAATCTTATAAGAATAGACGCTGCAGGACTCTTGTAAGAGTCTTGTAATATTTCTTATAAGAACAAAACAGGAATCTTATAAGAATAGACGCTGCAGGATTCTTGCAAGAGTCTTGTAATATTTCTTATAAGAACAAAACAGGAATCTTATAAGAATAAACGCTGCAGGATTCTTATAAGCTCAAAATAGGAATCTTATAAGAATAGACGCTGCAGGATTCTTCTAAGAGTCTTGTAATATTTCTTATAAGAACAAAACAGGAAGCTTATAAGAATAGGCGCTGCAGGATTCTTGTAAGAGTCTTGTAATATTTCTTATAGGAATCTTATAAGAACATGCAGACACTGCAGGATTCTTGTAAGAGTCTTGTAATATTTCTTATAAGAACAAAACAGGAATCTCATAAGAATAGACGCTGCAGGATTCTTGTAAGAGTCTTGCAAGATTTCTTATAAGGTCAAAACAGGAATCTTATAAGAATAGATGCTGCAGGATTCTTGTAAGAGTTTTGTAATACTTATAAGAACAAAACAGCAATCTTATAAGAATAGACGCTGCAGGATTCTTGTAAGAGTCTTGCAAGATTTCTTATAAGATCAAAACAGGGATCTTATAAGAATAGACGCTGCAGGATTCTTGTAAGAGTCTTGCAAGATTTCTTATAAGATCAAAACAGGAATCTTATAAGAATAGACGCTGTTGGATTCTTGTAAGAGTCTTGTAATATTTCTTATAAGAACAAAACAGGAATCTTATAAGAATAGACGCTGCATGCAGGATTCTTGTAAGAATATTTCTTATAAGAACAAAACAGGAATCTTATAAGAATAAACGCTGCAGGATTCTTGTAAGAATATTTCTTATAAGAACAAAACAGGAATCTTATAAGAATAGACGCTGCAGGATTCTTGTAAGAGTTTTTCTTATAAGAACAAAACAGGAATCTTATAAGAATAGACGCTGCAGGATTCTTGTAAGAGTCTTGTAATACTTCTTTTAAGAACAAAACAGGAATCTTATAAGAATAGACGCTGCAGGATTCTTGTAAGAGTATTTCTTATAAGAACAAAACAGGAATCTTATAAGAATAGACGCTGCAGGATTCTTGTAAGTGTCTTGTAATATTTCTTATAAGAACAAAACAGGAATCTTACAAGAATAGACGCTGCAGGATTCTTGTAAGAGTCTTGTAATATTTCTTATATCATGCGGCATGCCGCGGCCGGCTCCCATGCACGTCACACAGGCACACTTCCATTCAATCACTAATAGTATAGCGTCGAAGTTTTCTCAAGGAGATGAGTCTACGGGCCAAGAAAATTCCGTTGAAGCACTTAAACAATGCGGAGAACCCAATTCCTTATCCAATAAGTGAGCTTTGTGTTTGTATGTTGTTTAAGTTAAACTTTTGCCAAATTAATAGTAGTCAGATTAGTATGTACAATGTGCAAGCATATGCATACTTAGGAGAAAAAAATACGTGCATGAAATTGCTATATGGGTTGGCTGACTATTGTTTGTACCAGACTCAGTTTTGCGAGTATTCAAATTACGTTTAGTAGGTCAAGCTTTGCGTTTAACAAATCAAAATGCTCAGGATCGTTTGTGATCACGTACATTTATTACAGTGTGGTTTATACTTGAGCCAGTTTTGCAAGTAATGTATATACATCTAACTGTATTCCCTGGCATTGCGTGTCAATTCCACGAAGCTACCTTCTCAGGGTCATATGTATTGAGGAGCAGCTGCGCTTAATTGTATGAATACTATTATTGGTTACTTGTGTACTTCCTTTGACTATCAAGAGCAGCTGATACAGTACTCTCATGCTGCCGTATATATCATTCATAGCTTACATTTAGCGCGACAGTAGTCTGTGTCATCGGGCAAAGGGAAATTATAGCTTATCCTGGTCCAGATCAAAGAATAAGATGTTAAATGTTGTGCTTATACAAAATAGATAATATTGTTTTGTACAGAATGGTGTACTGTGAAGAGTTTAAGAACAAATAAGCTGTTTGTTGTAAAATCATCACAACTTGAAGATGAGGACGGAAGTTCCATCAGCTCCACTGATTTGCTTGCAGAATTAAAAGTGGTATGGAATTCGGAAAAAGGAGAGCGACAAGATGTTGCTATTGTAAGTATACACGGTAAATGATTAATCTAATAATGGTAAATGGGAATACTTACGTATAGATGAAAAGCCTAGGAAGCCAGCCCCTCTGAAGCGGCAGAGGGAGGAAGAGGACAGCAGTGATAGCACATCAGATGAAGTATAACCAAAACCAAAGGTTATAGATTAAAAAGATTATTACAGGTTCTAACTATTAATGATTATTTTACTATACCTTTGTTTTTATGCTCTTTGTAATAAAATTACTACAATCTTACTTATAGCATTGTTTGTTAATTTCCTGCAGAGAAAAAACCACCTGTCATGGGGATCACAGGACCAGGCACAACCACACACAAAACAATTAAAGTGTGAATGAAGCTCAAACGTATATGGTAACATGATTATAAAACAATTATATACATAGTTGTAATGATATATATGTATCAAATGTCATCAATACATGATTCAGAATGCAGAAACTCAGTTGCCACAACAATCATCTACTTTTGTTTGGCCGAATGAAGATCAGTCTCAAACAGTTAGCAATGATGTGTATAATAATACTATTAAATTAACATTGCACCTTTCCTTTAGAGTGAAACAAATCAGAACCCAATCACCATTGATGAAGATAAAGAAAATACACCAGAACAAGGTAAATATTGCAACCAAACAGCAATTTAATTTAATATCAATCTTGTTTCAAGTGACAACAATAACCAAAACGGTAAGTGACACTGTAAAAAATATAATTTAACAAAAAAAAAATTTAATACAAGGTTCTTCTCATTCTGCTTCCTCTTTCCTCTTCTCCCCAAAAATGAAATAATAAGGATACATGTTCTCTTGAGCCGGCCGGAGATTGTTTGTTCTACTTGGTAAATTTATGAGGATGTATTTGAAATAGTCATTTTCAGAAATCCATCAATACCACTCTTCTGGAGCTGACGCAGATGTGCCTATCAGCTAGTGATACAAAGGTAATGGAAATAAAAAAATTAATTAGTGGTTACATTTTCTACTTTGTATGTGTAGTCTACCATCCCTGCACATGCTCCTCGGGTAATCACTAATGCTGAGGATGTCAAGCATTTCACAACTGTAACGGTGTGAATCTGCTGGCCATTCCAGCTACTGAGCCTAGCAAATATGCTAGGCGACTTATGCAATCATTGTTTACGGATGAGTAGATGTCAAAATCGTTGTATAAAAAAAAATCAGATCAATGTGAAAAGCTAAACCTTTCTCCTAAACGAGTAGCTCTTATTGAAGGTAAGTATGTAACGAGTGCACTACAATTTAAGGGATACATTTGGACAGTAAAAGGATTTAAGATACGATGGGAAATGAAGGATAGCTTGAGGGATAAGCACAAGAAGGGGGTAATAAAAAGAATGTATAAATATATTTTGTGCATCATTTTTGTGGTGTAATAAAGCTTTGTAATTTTATCATTTTTAGAGTGCATAGAAGTCAAATTTGGAAAAGGGACTATGATTTGCAAAGGAAATGACATAATAACTAGCTGCAACCAAAATGCCTGGACATTTTAAAGAAAGTGAGAGGAAACTCAAAGTGAACTATATGTAACATTGAAAGGAATGTATTTTTGTATTTGTAATTTTTGGTTAGTACATTTATATATATGAATCTCGTACAAGAAAGCTTTAATATATCTTTTAAGAATATGTTCAAATGAATCTTATAGATCATAAGGAATTCCTTTACATATCCTGGTCCCCAATTTTCTTGCATTCCAGGAAATGAAATACAATTAACTGACTAGGAACTTATTTCATGGATGAGCCAATAAGAATTGTACAAGGACCGTGTACATAAGTTCCTGTCGGATCCTACAGGATTCCTAATGAGATCTTGATCCCAATTTCTTGCATCTTGTAAGATTCCTATAGTATTTAGTAATAGGACCTTGTAAGAATCCTGTAAGAATTATACAAGTTCCTTTAAGATACCTTCAAGATTCTTGTAAGAAACTTATAAGTATCTTATCAGATCCTACAGGATTCCTAATAAGATCTTGGTCCCAATTTCTTGAATCTTATAAGATTCCTGTAGGAATAAGTAATAGGATCTTGTAAGAATCCTATATAAGAATCATACAAGTTCCTTTAAGATACCTTCAAGATTGTTGTAGGATACTTATAAGTATCTTATCAGATCCTACAGGATTCCTAATAAGATCTTGGTCCCAATTTCTTGAATCTTATAAGATTCCTGTAGGAATAATTAATAGGATCTTGTAAGAATCCTGTATAAGAATCATACAAGTTTCTTTAAGATACCTTCAAGATTCTTGTAGGAAACGTATAAGATTCTTATCAGATCCTACAGGATTCCTAATAAGATCTTGGTCCCAATTTCTTGAATCTTATAAGAATCCTGTAGGAATTAGTAATAGGATCTTGTAAGAATCCTGTATAAGAATCATACAAGTTCCTTTAAGATACTTTCAAGATTCTTGTAAGAAACTTATAAGATTCTTATCAGATCCTACAGGATTCCTAATAAGATCTTGGTCCCAATTTCTTGAATCTTATAAGAATCCTTTAGGAATTAGTAATAGGATCTTGTACGAATCCTGTAAGAATTTTACAAGTTCCTTTAAGATACCTTCAAGGTTCTTGTAAGAAACTTATAAGATTCTTATCAGATCTTATGGGATTCCTAATAAGATCTTGGTCCCAATTTCTTGCATATTCTTAACTCATTATAATTCTTATAAATTCTTACAGGATTTTTTGCTAGGGATGGTCTTCAGCGCGTAATGTGCACGACCACTGTCGGATTTTTTTTCTTTTCACTATATTGCGAGCAAGCAGATGAGTGGTTCAAAGCAGTTCGCGCGTCAGTAACGGGCTCAAGACTGATCAAGGAGGTGTGTTAGCTATGAGGAGGTCCCATCTTTGGAAAAGTAGATACATAACGTTGAATTTATACTCTAATTAGAAAGCAGTACACCCTTAACTTAGATGATATTGCGTACGATTTTATATCCAATGCTGCGTGAAAGTGCGCTCAATGCTTCATGATCCAGGCAAACCTCAAGTTTTATCGTCTTTAAACTATCCGGCGAGAACTAGATATTCAAAAATACCTACCTCTCTTAACCTTCGTAAAAACCAGTCACAATTTTAGTGCAGATATTTGGATACGCGAAAGTACGTAACATGACATTGTTTGAAAGTACCTAATATCATTGCGCAGCAATTTCATATATCCATAGGTAAATTAGGCCAGTAAACGTAGGCCTTTCTTCTTATTCTCTTCAATTTCCTGTGATTTTAATCCGTATTATACCAATTAACTTATAAAAATACATTAGGTCTTGATTGTCCTAGTGCTTACCGCTAGATGATCTATTGAAGGCTAGCTGGTACTTTGCATTAGGCTATTGGCATGCCAGAATGCTGGCGGCATTAAATGTCTAGCTCAGCTATAGTGCATGTCATGTTTTGATAGAAGTGCTCGATTGAACTATTCTGCACGACACACAACCCAGTTTTTTCATTTCAACGTTGTAATTGCTCGAGCCATTCTTGCGCAGATAGTTGCAAAATAGGTGATCACCAGAATGGCTGCCATTCCATAGCCAGTTACTTTGTAGTAACATGAATTGCTGGAGGCATTGTAGTGTGTCACAATGGCTAGTGCAATTCTGGCAGTGTGTCCATCACAATTGCTACATATTGCATGCATGTTACAATGGCTCGAGCCATTGTTACTAGTTATTTGCTACAAGAATGGTTTTTGCCATTCTGGCTTAGCCGTACGATATTGAAGCATGCATTGTAAAAAATGATTTTTATAAATATTTCAGGGTACCGCGACAACGTCCATCCTAATGAGGTGGTTTCGGGTGCTGATGTGGTCACGTACCGTAATGTTCTAATCACAAATCTAGTTTTCAGCCTCATGCAAACAGCCGTGTCCGTGCTATAAAATGCGCCTGCATTCATTCTGCATCCATCGCTACCAAGTACTGAAGAATTTGCTAACTTCATGAGAGAGGATGAGGGGCCTTCTTATCGCTATGAGCATCTTGTTCTCAACCTCTCAAGGACTGAAGGCTCGAACAACGGACAAAATGGCTCGATTGTACACTGATGCGGGGACAAAAGCAACACTTGATCTCGCCATTTTTGAACCAATCTTGTTACCTGGAGAGTATATCATAGGACATTCCGCCCAACGAAACCATGATGAATTACCCGACCACGAGGTCATTGTGGTTACTCCAGAATATCCAGATGAAGTTGCTTACCCTGTCGATTACCTACAGATATGGAACGATCGAGGATCCAAAGGCTATCAAGACGTCGCGTTCTGGCGACCTCGGTGTCCAAGTAATTACGCTTCGCTGGGCGATATTATCACCCTTGATTACGAACCACCCACGGGGGCCCTAGCCCAGAGATACGTGTGCATAAAACGCGACCTTATTCAGCAAGGCATCATCGGAACTTTGATTTGGGATGACACAAATTCTGGAGCGTATCTGGATGGCGCAGTTTATACCGTAGCATCAACTGACGGAAGCCCGACTGGGTATTTCAGGACGAATAATAAACACTCGCCTCCATCAAGTGTCGATGCCCACTTCATAAAACTGGCATACCTGAATGATGATGAATTATGAGAGCGAAGTACTGCAAGCATGTGCATGCATTTATATAGCTGTATTAAGCGAGCATTTTGGTATATAAATTCTGCTGCTAGGTTTTCGCACATGCTGTGAAGAAATTTCATTAGCCTAAGCCGGAAAAAATTATGTTAATTTATACAGCCTCGACGACTTAAAACAGTATACCTCTGTGTATCTCGACGAAACGGGCCGAAAGTATTTACCAGACATAAAATCCGGCAGGCCGGCCAATGCAGCTGACCCTCTTAAACTTACTACAAATACAAAGCTAATAAAAGGTTATTATCCATGCATTGCTTGAGTGGGCCGGAATACGGATTGTAAGTTTGTAGCCTCCGCTTGACGTCCTAAACATGCATGCGCGTTGCACAAGGCCATCTTTCAAACGTACTATCAAAACTTGTCCCTCAGGAGGCCTTCAACTTGGGACTGCATGCACATAAGTATTAGTTTCCGGTTTAACATCGCAATGCTCCCCCACTGCAACGGCCTGGGTGGGGTAATATCAGGTGTTAGTTTTTAGCCCTAATGAGAACTGCGAAGGGCACCATTCTGTTACGAAAGCATGTAATTACAGATCTCTTTAATTGCCTTTCGTGCAGTTGGCTATAACTTTGATTTAGTGTGGACAGGAACTACGCGCGTAAACAAAAGCCGCGGGTATCCGTCTCTGACCGTGAATTAATTGGGGAATTCCGACAGAAATGCGTCAATCAGTTGTCAAGCGCAAATAGCCTGCCATTAACAGCTTCTTCAACAATATAGCAAAACTGACAAATTGTAAAGCAAACGAGTTAACTAAGGTAGTCAGAAGAAAAATTAAGAAAAAATTCGTACTTGTCCAGAGATCAACATGTTGCCCGGCAATGTTAATGTACACCCATGGCTATAATATTAAGGGTAATTAGTATAATCATCAGCGTTCTTCAATTGCTTGAAGAATAGTAACTGGTGCATGTGATACGATATTTCCATGATATGTTTCCTGCTTGCCAGTATAAATCGATAGATATAGAAAGTGATTTTAAAGTTCAAAAGAACATTATATCACATGCACCATCCCTACACATCCGTATTAGTTAAGAACATGTGATCACAGTTTGCTTTGTAATGGAATTTTCCTTATGCTGATAGTGCACATCAAGGTCAATCTACCGAATCCTGTAGACCAGCTATGTCCAGGATTAAAGAAGCTTCTGAGAAGTGGATTCCATTTACGTGTATGGTAAAGCCATACAATTGGTCCTACATATGCAAGGTAAACATTTTAATTACCTCATAAGTTTAATCATTGCACATACATGCGCGGCGCGCGCACACACACGCACACACACACACACACACACACACACACACACACACACACACACACACACACACACACACACACACACAATATACACACACGCACACAAATGCATGTGTACAACGCACATATTTCAGGAAACCAGGCACGTACACTCATTAAAGGAGGCACTGAAGCCAACTACTCTCTGCTCAGATGGTTGGTACATTTTGGCGTACAGTTAGAAAGTGAAATGAGACAACGTCACATTGCAAAAGAATCCTATGGTTATACTCCCAGGCAGTCCCAGCCTCATACAGAAAGTGACCAAACTTTTAGATGACAATTATACTACATTGTTAGCAATCTGATCAGTGCAGTTCCTCTTAACAGTGCAGGTACTCTGACGTGGCATAATGGAGTAATTCTAGACACTGAAATACGGGTCAAACTCGGAGGTGATAAATGCGGTGGATGAACTTTCAAATTGTAAATACCACTCACCAAGCTTAATCCACAGTACTTGTGTGATAGCATGTTTTAAGGCACAGGACACCATATCCATCTTTCACATAGCACTTGACAGATACAAGGATGAAGTGGTGAATTTAGGCGCGTTTCCATTGCCAGAAATTTCGGACGCTCATTACTGACGTATTCCTGAAGCGTCATTGCAAACGTCCGTTAATTTTCCGCGCACGCGTCCATTGAAATGAAAGTGCATTTCTGTTCAGTATAAATCAGGAATTGACAGAAATTTAAAAAAGGGTCAAAAATATAGTTAATGACATCATTCACTATGCTTTATTGATGAACAAAAAAATTCAGGGTCTATCTGTAGGTTCCATGCATGGCCCTACTACAACACGTCCATAGACACGTGTAGAAATTGTGCAGAAATTTGGGTTTTGTCAATACGTTTGTGCATTTTTCTCAGGATCTGTAATAGTTGTAGTAAAAAGTAGTTATTACAATCACAGAGAAAAAAAACGCTTTGAATTTTATTACGATTTTTTAGAGGATTTAAAGAATAATTGTACGATTTGAGCATGATTTAGAATCGTTATGTGATTCTCGAAATCGTGCATTGATTCGATTTGCGATTCTTACAATACAAAATCAATTAATGATTTATATAGGATTCTATTAATCATTTAACAATTATTCAGACAATTTCATCCTCGCGAAGTAGAGAATGATTTATTATTGTTTCTTTATACATATGTGAGATTTATCAGATTATTGTTGGATTCACGAATCAGAGGAATCGTACATAGATTCACCGTTCTATTCGCATGATAGATTTCAACATTTGATACATTAACTTCGTGGCAAAGCTGTATTCAATGTGGGTACGATTTTAATTATATTTTGATACGTTGCGTTCACATTTGATTATATATTATAGCATTAAAATCAGGTGCACGATTTTAAGCTGATTTAACCAATTCATACCTTAACTCCGAGGTTTGGAATCTGGGTACGTACGATTGGTGCATGATTTATAATACTTAATTTATGTGAATTATGTGGGATTGTGATGATGATTTGACATTATACCAACTGAGCACGTGATTGTATGGCAGGTGCTACGTTTTGGAGTTCCATTTCAACACAATTAAATTTACAAACATTATAATCATTCAGGCATACATGCATAAAGTCAGTTAACATTATTATACATACATATATGCAACTAGTACTACTACATAAATTCAAGATTCTATTTAATTTTATGATCAATGCTTTTTAAAGGGGTAGGTTAACAATATACGTTTTTCCTTTCACTGGAGCTGGGACACATCTGCTTACAAATCGCCTTGGACTTATTATTCTGTCTCGTTCATAGAATGAATTTTTCACCACACATAGGCCATTCATTGCATCAATTTCTGGCGTTGCAAAGGTCATCCATGTAACATAAGCCAAGATTGTATCTTTCATGACTTCATTTTCAATTTCTTCCACGCTGAATCTCAGCCTGACATAGCACCTGAAAAAGAACCGCACCACACCAAAGAATGGTTGCAATTCGTTTTCATCTTTTAGGATGAACACAGCCTTTACCACTGATCCTCTATCAGTAGAATTATAGTCAGATGAATATGTGTGTCCAATTACAAAGCAACACCCAAATAATAAATGGCTTTACATAAATGATTGTATTGTCTTCATACAGACCTTTGAAGAGGACTCGCAACTGTTCATTGCTGATTTTTACACGAGATCTGCTAGGATGAAGAAGCTTAATCAACCAGTCACTGACATCATCTCTATCAACTCTGCACTGAAATTGAAAAGGCTCTGTTGGTGGTTGCAGCAGTCAATGTATATCAGGTTCATGACACTGAGCTGGTCTGCCATATGCTTGCTAAGGCAATTATGAGTATATATTTAGACTGCTACTTCACTCAACAACTTTGTCACTTCCTCACTAACAACTTCTTCTCAGCCACCAAAACCCCAAGTAGGTTCAAAGTGTGCACATTTTGGGTAAACGTATTTTCACATCAGTACATATTTGCCAGTTGAGTATGGTCTATCTCCACACACATACACTTTACCTTTCAGTATGTAGTATAATGTGGTTAATATGAAAACCTAGCTACTCTACTTATAATTAGTATTATTAACTATATGGAACTGGGCACATGTTGTCAGTACAAATGACTATGAAATATGTGATATGATGCATATGAGTGTTTCGTTTGCTCTTAATAATGTCATTTACCTGTCTCAGTTGTAACTCTCACATTGATATTGCTGGAGGATTAGCACTACCATCCCAGCATTCAATAACCATCCATTGAGGCAGCATGCATTAGCAGTTACATTGAGGATTGATGCATTGCAATAATTATTATAGATATGCTGTCATTGGCAGGACACAGTTAGGGACCACAGCTTCCACTGTTCTTGTCCTACGTGTACTGCTGTGCCAGTTGGATTGTGCTATTCTCACAAAAGGTATGATCAATTGCAGAAAAAATCATTGGGTATAGAGATATTCCCCTTGACTACACAGGTACAGGATATAACTGTTCCAAACAGTTAGGCTTGGACAGTGAAGGATAGCATGAAAAGCTCTCGGTTTTACCAGAGTTTAGGAATGAAATGTAGAAATAATTTCATTATTACAAACAACTCTAACGTCATTTGGCAAAGTCACACTGACTATAATTTCATGTGTGTTGCTGAATAACTGATTAAAACTGACTGATGTTAGTAGCATAGCATGCCCGGCATTCTATATACTAATTTGTGACTGGCAAAAGTATGATATAAAAATTGTGGTCTTTAGAAAATCACTACATCTATAAATTATGCTGTGATGTGGAATGTGTAGATGCTGTGAAAGTTGAATAAAACATTGCTCGAATCACAAAGGTGTAATAAGAAGATATTATATATGGTTGAAGACCTAAACCGAGCAATGACCATATATATGGGCAAGTTCACATGTTGTAACGAAAATGTTATAATATTACGTCTTGCATGCCCTCATGTGTTCATTAGCTTGCGAACGTGCCGATACGTGGGCTTTTATCCAAAGTCTGAGAACTCGGAAGACGATGGTCCCATTTCATGAACAGCTGAACCTACACTTACTTGTGTTGAGGATATGAACGAGCCATAAATTAATGACCGAGTACTTGATGGGATGCCTTAGCTTCAGTGCCAACAGTTACTAACATCCTTAAGTGGATTTGCACTCTTGTGACAAAAATACTTGCAACACATCGCTTAACTTTTATCTATCTGTGGTTTGATTTAAACATTGTTACTGCTCATTGCCCATCCTCTATATATAATTTTCCCAATCACACTTCAAGGACTTTACAAGGTTGTATGTGGTACAGAATGATAAATGTTGTACGCCCAAATATAGCTTGCAATCAGCTGTATAAGCCTAATGATGCTACGAGTTGTGTTACATGCACTAACATCATATCTGGAAAATTATGTGGGCATGAACTTGGTTACAAGAAGCACCTGGCTTTCTCAAGAGAACGATGGACAGCGCATAAGACCTTCCACTTTGTACCACCCTCTAAATGGTTTAGAGAACAGTAATCTTTTACAACATAATAGAAGCACTACTCCTGAGCTTGAAAAAAGCTATATGGAAGATGTATTTGATGGAAATGTATGGAGAGACTTTCAATGTAATTCTTTGAATCCAATTCTTGCCCAATCCACTGAACATAGGTCTCCTACTGAATGTTGATTGTTTCAAGCCTTTCAAACATTAAGAGTACAAAGTGTCTGCAATCATGATGACAGTGGTGAATTTACCTAGGAACGAGCGATTCAAAAGCAAGTGGACAATGATACTTGGAGTAATCCCTGGCCCTGCAGAGCCCAAAATTCATATTAACAGTTCTGAACTCATTGTAGATCATCTTCTAATTTTGTGGAATGGCCTTCCGTTACATCCTAATGGAAACGCAGTAAATGTTGTGCCCTTCTAGGAATTGCTGCAGATATGCCTGCCTTGAGAAAAGTTACACAATTTCTTGGCAATAAGGCAGATCTTGGATGCTCATACTGTAAATTTAAAACAGAAAGAGAACCTGGCACAACAGATGCCTCTGGCAAAATCAGTTACTTGACATCTACAATGGCATCTAAGCAAACAATGACTGAAGTGTTGGCACAAGCTAATGATTATCAGCGAGCAAAAAAACCTAACACAAGCCAGATACATTCAAAAGAAAAATGGTGTGAGGTACAGTGAACCCCATAGGTGGACCTTACCCCATAGGTGGACCTTACCCCATAGGTGGACCTTACCTCATAGGTGGACCTTACCCCATAGGTGGACCTTACCCCATAGGTGGACCTTACCTCATAGGTGGACCTTACCCCATCGGTGGACCTTACCTCATAGGCGAACCTTCCCACAGGTGGACCTTACCCCATAGGTGGACCTTAACCCATGGGTGGACCTTACCCATAGGTGGACCTTACCCCCATAAGTGGACCTTACCTCATAGGTGGACCTTACCTCATAGGTGGACCTTACCCCATAGGTGGACCTTACCCCCATAGGTGGACCTTACCTCATAGGTGGACCTTACCTCATAGGTGGACCTTACCTCATAGGTGGACCTGACCTCATAGGTGGACCTTACCTCATAGGTGGACCTTACCCCATAGGTGGACCTTACCCCATAGGTGGACCTTACCCCATAGGTGGACCTTACCCCATAGGTGGACCTTACCTCATAGGTGGACCTTACCCCATAGGTGGACCTTACCCCATAGGTGGACCTTACCTCACAGGTGGACCTTACCTCATTGATGGACCTTACCCCATAGGTGGACCTTACCTCATAGGTGGACCTTACCCCATAGGTGGACCTTACCCCATAGGTGGACCTTACCCCATAGGTGGACCTTACTTCATAGGTGGACCTTACCTCATAGGTGGACCTTACCCCATAGGTGGACCTTACCTCATAGGTAGACCTTACCCCATAGGTGGACCTTAACCCATAGGTGAACCTTCCCACAGGTGGACCTTACCCCATAGGTGGACCTTACCTCATAGGTGAACCTTACCTCATAGGTGGATCTTACCCCATAGGTGGACCTTACCTCATAGGTGGACCTTACCCCATAGGTGGACCTTACCCCATAGGTGGACCTTACCTCATAGGTGGACCTTACCTCATAGGTGGACCTTACCCCATAGGTGGACCTTACCTCATAGGTGGACCTTACCCCATAGGTGGACCTTACCTCATAGGTGGACCTTACCCCATAGGTGGACCTTACCTCATAAGTGGACCTTACCCCATAGGTGGACTTTACCCCATCGGTGGACCTTACCCCATAGGTAGACCTTACCCCATAGATGGACCTTACCCCATAGGTGGACCTTACCTCATAGGTGGACCTTACCCCATAGGTGGACCTTACCTCATAGGTGGACCTTACCCCATAGGTGGACCTTACCCCATAGGTGGACCTTACCTCATAGGTGGACCTTACCTCATAGGTGGACCTTACCTCATAGGTAGACCTTACCCCATAGGTGGACCTTACCTCATAGGTGGACCTTACCTCATAGGTGGACCTTACCTCATAGGTAGACCTTACCCCATAGGTGGACCTTACCTCATAGGTGGACCTTACCTCATAGGTAGACCTTACCCCATAGGTGGACCTTACCTCATTGGTGGACCTTACCTCATAGGTGGACCTTACCCCATAGGTGGACCTTACCCCATAGGTGGACCTTACCCCATAGGTGGACCTTACTTCATAGGTGGACCTTACCTCATAGGTGGACTTTACCTCATAGGTGGACCTCATCTCATAGGTGGACCTTACCCTATAGGTGGACCTTACCTCATAGGTGGACTTTACCTCATAGGTGGACCTTACCTCATAGGTGGACCTTACCCCATAGGTGGACTTTACCTCATAGGTGGACCTCATCTCATAGGTGGACCTTACCCCATAGGTGGACCTTACCTCATAGGTGGACCTTACCCCCATAGGTGGACCTTACCCCATAGGTCATAGGTGGACCTTACCCCATAGGTGGAGCTTACCCCATAGGTGGACCTTACCCCATAGGTGGACCTTACCCCATCAGTGGACCTTACCTCACAGGTGGACCTTACCTCATAGGTGGACCTTACCCCATCGGTAGACCTTACCCCATAGGTGGACCTTACACCATAGGTGGACCTTACCCCATAGGTGGACCTTACCTCATAGGTGGACCTTACCCCATAGGTGGACCTTACCTCATAGGTGAACCTTATCCCATAGGTGGACCTTACCTCATAGGTGGACCTTACCCCATAGGTGGTCCTTACCTCATAGATGGACCTTACCCCATAGGTGGACCTTACCTCATAGGTGGACCTTACCCCATAGGTGGACCTTACCTCATAGGTGGACCTTACCCCATAGGTTTACCTTACCCCATAGGTGGACCTTACCCCATAGGTGGACCTTACCTCATAGGTGGACCTTACCCCATAGGTGGACCTTACCTCATAGGTAGACCTTACCCCATAGGTGGACCTAACCCCATAGGTGGACCTTACCCCATAGGTGGACCTTACCTCATAGGTAGACCTTACCCCATAGGTGGACCTTACCCCATAGGTGGACCTTAACCCATAGGTGGACCTTACCCATAGGTGGACCTTACCCCATAGGTGGACCTTACCCCATAGGTGGACCTTACCTCATAGGTGGACCTTACCCCATAGGTGGACCTTACCTCATAGGTGGACCTTACCCCATAGGTGGACCTTACCTCATAGGTGGACCTTACCCCATAGGTTTACCTTACCCCATAGGTGGACCTTACCCCATAGGTGGACCTTACCTCATAGGTGGACCTTACCCCATAGGTGGACCTTACCTCATAGGTAGACCTTACCCCATAGGTGGACCTAACCCCATAGGTGGACCTTACCCCATAGGTGGACCTTACCTCATAGGTAGACCTTACCCCATAGGTGGACCTTACCCCATAGGTGGACCTTAACCCATAGGTGGACCTTACCCATAGGTGGACCTTACCCCATAGGTGGACCTTACCCCATAGGTGGACCTTACCTCATAGGTGGACCTTACCCCATAGGTGGACCTTACCTCATAGGTGGACCTTACCCCATAGGTGGACCTTACCTCATAAGTGGACCTTACCCCATAGGTGGACCTTACCCCATAGGTGGACCTTACCCCATAGGTAGACCTTACCCCATAGGTGGACCTTACCCCATAGGTGGACCTTACCTCATAGGTGGACCTTACCCCATAGGTGGACCTTACCTCATAGGTGGACCTTACCCCATAGGTGTACCTTACCCCATAGGTGGACCTTACCCCATAGGTGGACCTTACCCCATAGGTGGACCTTACCTCATAGGTGGACCTTACCCCATAGGTGTACCTTACCCCATAGGTGGACCTTACCCCATAGGTGGACCTTACCTCATAGGTGGACCTTACCCCATAGGTGGACCTTACCCCATAGGTGGACCTTACCTCATAGGTGGACCTTACCCCATAGGTGGACCTTACCTCATAGGTGGACCTTACCTCGACGTAGTACTGCGGACTTGGAACCGGACATAACTCGCAGGGACGCTCCCCTCGCTGCTCCATCAGCACTCTCTAACAGTGTCTCCACCTTACCCATTCGCCAAAGAGTTCGGGGTCGGTCTACATCGTAGATGAGAACAACATCTCCAACTGCAACCTTGCTTGGCGGCTTCCCTAGACCTGGATCGTATGCATGACGCTCCCTGAGTGCAGTAAGATACTCAAATCTCCATCTCTTCCAAATCGTTACCATGACCTGACTCAGATATCGCATGCGTCTATTCAAGTCCACTCTAGTGTCTGTGTCCTTGAAATCAGGGTCCTCTTCACGCGTAACCACCACATCGGGTAGAGTGATGCCACGTCGACCAATTAGTAAATGAGAGGGTGTTAACGGCTCCTCAAAGTCCTCTGAGGAGAGGTAGGATATTGGACGAGAGTTGAGGGTGGCCTCCACTTCAACCAAAGTAGTCATCAGCTCGTCATGTGACAGTTTGGCCTTCCCTATAACCTTTCTTAGGCATCGTTTCACTGACTGAATGAGTCTTTCGTAAAATCCTCCCCACCATGGTGCATTCTCTAGAATAAAAGACCATTCGATGTGTGAGTCCCTGAGATATTGTTGCACTTCAGATGCTCCCTTCAGAGTCGACAGGATCCTGCTTGCTGATTTGAAGGTTTTGCTATTGTCTGACACTAATCTCTGTGGGATTCCACGTCTGCCAGAGAACCGCTTCAAACAGCATATAAAGGCCTTAGCCGTCAAGTCTGGAACAAGCTCTAGATGAACTGCCCTCACTGCACAACAGGTAAACAAACTGAATCAAACCTTCTCACCACTCTTCAAGTACAGTGGTCCGGCATAATCAACCCCTGTTACCATGAACGGTGGCGAAGACTGGACACGAAAATCAGGCAACGAAGGAGGAGGTGGGCCTATGAGTGGTTTGGAGTTATGTCTCCTACAAATCCTGCATTCATATAGGAGCTTTCTCACGAACTGCCGTCCCTGAACGACCCAATATCTAGACCTTAATTCTGTGAAGGTCTCCTTGACTCCATTGTGCATCACCCTAGAATGGCAATCTCGAACCACCAACAATGTGAAATGATGCTTCTTGTCCAGAAGGATTGGATGCTTCGTGCATTCAGTCAGCTGTGCGTTACTCAGTCTCCCACGACATCTCCAAATGCCGTCAGTATCACAGTATAACCCAAATTGCTGCTGCCAAGCTTCAAACTTGCTTTGTTTCGACAGCTGCCTCTGCGACAGTTTGACCCAAAGTCATTCTGCACTTGCCAAGTCACCAGCTACCAGAGTGGATGTCACATGTTGTGAAACACCCTTGACCTTGGATTTCAGACTTCTGAACATAGGCTGTTACTCTGAAGAGCCGCCTGAGGGTGCTGAAGTCTTCACAGCGAATGACTGAGTCAAACTGACAGAGTTCTTGTACCACCAGACTGTGTGTGTTCTGTGATGTTGGTCTGCTTCCAATCTTCAGCTCCATTGCGCTCGCTTCTGAACTGCAAGAATCAATTTCACTGGTTTCATGCTCAGGTTCACAGAGTCCAGGAGGTAGAGTCAGCCATGACTCAGGTATACATGTACCTAACTCTGAAAGGTCTGCTCCCCTTGATGGAAGATCAGCTGGATTGACGTTTCCTGCACAGTGATACCAACATTTAACTGGTACTAAAGAACGGATCTCCCTTACTCGGTTTTCCACGAATTGTTTCCATTCTTTATCGGAACCCCTTATCCAGCAGAGTGCGATCTTGGAGTCTGTTAAACACAGTGGTTCCCCCAATGGTTGTTCTGGTCCCAGTGCACTTGTGACACTTGAGAGGAGTCTGGCCAACAAGAGAGCAGCTAGCAGTTCTAGTCTCGGAATGGTTTGCGCACTAAGAGGGGCTACACGGGTTTTTGAAGCAACAAACCTGGTAACGCGTTCCTCAGACGACACTATGTTCATATACACAACCGCTGCGTAGGCCCTAGCTGATGCATCGCAGAATCCAACAAGACTGCATGACAGAGGTTCACCCATACCCTTCAAATAGCACCTTGGTATGCGTAGAAGTAGAGGTTCTCTCATCTGCAGTATCAAGCCCTTCCATCTTTTCAGCAGATCTCCTTCCAAGTCGTCGTCCCAGTTCAGCTTGGCCACACAGATGTCCTGAAACAGCAGCTTGAAACATACTGTCAAAGGTGACAGAAAACCCAGTGGATCATAGACTCTTGCTGAAAGTCCAATGACGTTCCGTTTTGTGGGTTTCAGCTCGGATGCGGCCTGGTAGAGGTTACTGAGATCACATATGAGTGTATCGTCCATTGGCTTCCACTTCACTCCAAGCACCTTGATATATTCTGGATGATCCAACCTTTCCCCCAAGGTATTCTTTGTGTAAGATTCATCCTCACATGCTACTGACACCCTGCCGGGTACTTGTGCCTGGTGTTCTCGAGGTGACACACGAGTCTGAAGATTCAAAGAGTTGGATACAAACTTCCGAAGCGTAAATCCTGCCTTGTCTAAGCATAGTCTTGCCTTCGTAAACAATTCCAATGCTTCATCTTCAGTCTTAGCCCCGAAGATGAGGTCATCCACATAGATAGATCGATTGAATTTATCCACAAACAGTGGGTCTTCATCTCTGTACTTCTCAACGTGCCTTCTTATCGTCGCATTAAGCAGAAAGGGACTGGCAGACACTCCAAATACCACCCGAGTGAAGCGCATGATGACCAATCTTGGAAGCTGTGCGTTGATGTCGTGGATCCATAGAAACCTCAGGGCGTCACGATCTTCCTCAGAAACAGATACCATGAGGAAAGCTTTCTCTATATCAGCGATCACAGCTACCCGGTGAATACGGAACCTCAGGAGTATATCCATAATGTTTTGCCCGAAGGTAGGTCCTGCATATAAGCAATCATTGAGAGATGGCCCATTGCTCCTTGCTGATGCATCGTAGACAATGCGCAATTTGCTTGTCTGCTTGTCTTCCTTAATCACGGCATGATGAGGGAGATAATGTGTTATTCCCATTGATCCAATGTCAGAGGGATCGACCACCTCTACTATGCCTCGTCTGATCTGTTCTTGAATGATCTCATCGTATTGTGTCAAGATGTGTGGTGTTTGCCTAAGCCTCTTCAGTAGATTGAATAGACGTTTTTGGCTTAGATCAAAGTTGTCTGGGAGTAAAACACGGGGTGATTTCCAGGGAAGTCGGACACAGTAACGACCATTGTTGAATGATACGCTTTCCATGAAGTTGTCGTAGACAGAAGTCTCGCATTCCTTAATCCCCAGTGTCTCAAGGTCCCAAAATGCTTGTAATCGATTTTCTAGATTCGCAATTTCTTGTTGAGTTGAACAAACAGATGCATCCACCTTCATCATGTGTACAGTGCTCAAACAAGCCACGGTTGGTTCAAGGGTGAGACCTAGTACAGGACCAGATAAGACCCATCCAAATGCTGTTTCGATTGCAGTAGGACCAGCTATGCCCTCCACAACCTTCCCTGTGACAATCTTCCAGTATTGATCCACTCCTATTAGGACACCCACTTCCAGGCAGTCCTTCCCATCACTCGAGTCAGCAAGGTCTAGTCCGGACAAATACTGGAATCGGCTGGTAGCATAATTGATCGGCTGTCCTGTTAGCGGCTCGCAGATGGTTGGAATCGATAGCAGAGATAAACACATGTCTGGTCCACCTGTTGTCATCACGCTGAGGTCGACTAAACTGCACACCTGAACCTTCCCTTCATCAGCAGCAAATGTTTTCACTAGTAAGGTTTCCTTGCTATTCTCCTTAAGTCCCAGCTGATTGCATAACCTGCTCGAGATGTAAGACCTTTGGCTTCCGCTATCCAGCAAGACCCTAGTTTGAATCACAGGGGTTGGTCTGTCAGGAGCCTTGACCCTAACACACGCAGTCTGTAACAGTACTGGTATCTTCGTGCTGACGTACATGGAGACAACTGCTGATGGTCGCCCGTTGTATCCAGTTGGTTCACTGTTGGCTCGTACTTGGCCAGTAGGAGCGACATTCTGAACTGTCTGTCGGGTTGTGTCTTGTGGTCCATTGGTTTTGGGCCTGGAACAGATGCTCAAATGGTGTCTTCCTCCACAGTTTGAACACTTGCTTGACGACCGACAATCCCTTCCTATGTGGCCCTTCTTCAAGCAGTTGTAACACCTTCCAGCCTTAACTAATATCCGCTTCCTCTCTCCTACGTCTGTCACACTTCCACAATCAGAAGATGGATGAGGTTGACTGCAAAATGAGCAAGCAATAGAAGAGTTGTTGGACAGCAATGCCGATGCAGTCACTGAACCTTCTCTGGGCTGCTTCTTTACAGGTGATGTCACAGTCACAGTTGCAGTTGCTCGTTCCCTCGCACATATCTCCTTTTCCACAATTTTCATGACCGCGTCCAGATCCAAACCTTCACCTGTAACCTCCTTACTGATCGACACGCGAATTTCTTGGGGAAGTTTATTCATGACAACCGACGATAGTAGACTCCCGTAGGAAGTTGACGGAATTCCAAGCGATCGCAAGCTCCTTGTGTGTTTCCACTAAGTCGTACAACCGCCGCAGCCCTTTTAGGTTGTGGTTTGAGGTTAAAGCCTCCAGACCCATCAGTGCATCCATATGTTTAGTGACGATTTGCTGACGATTGCCAAACCGCTTGGTCAGTATGGTCACAGCTTCATTATAGTTCGCGTCACTAAGCGTGAGGCCTGCTATTGCTGCGACAGCAGAACCTTCTAGCAAGGAGTTCAGGTAGTTGAACTTGTCAATCGATGTAATTTCATCGTTCTCATGAATGGAGGATTTGAAGAATTCCCAGAAAGGCGTCCACGATGTCAGGTCGCCGTTGAACCCTCTCAGTGATAACTTTGGGAGTTTTACTCGTCCAATCGCTCTTGATGGCACTCTAGCCTGAGCCTGAGGATCTGACGCAGGTGTTGTCGCTTCTGCTCTTGGTGTAGGGCTCGTAGGAGGGACAGGATCTGTTGTTGAAGCCTCTGGTACGAAGGGAACATTATGCCCGACCGCATCACCTTGTTGCTGATGCACACGTGTCTCCTTATCAGCAGGCTGCGAACCCACCTTCCTTGCAATGTCAAGTCCTGACAAGGTGACTTGAATATCTAGGATCGCCATATCAATCCCCTCACGATATGCATCGGCTTGCATTATCTCGTCAATTATTTCGTCCTCCTCCTTCAGTCCGTCCATGATCTCTGGACCATCATAGGTGAACCTTCCCACAGGTGGACCTTACCCCATAGGTGGACCTTAACCCATCGGTGGACCTTACCCCATAGGTGGACCTTACCTCATAGGTGGACCTTACCTCATAGGTGGACCTTACCTCATAGGTGGACCTGACCTCATAGGTGGACCTTACCTCATAGGTGGACCTTACCCCATAGGTGGACCTTACCCCATAGGTGGACCTTACCCCATAGGTGGACCTTACCTCATAGGTGGACCTTACCCCATAGAGAGTGCTGATGGAGCAGCGAGGGGAGCGTCCCTGCAAGTTATGTCCGGTTCCAAGTCCGCAGTACTACGTCGACCTATTCAACACCTCTATCCTTTGGAGAGTGCACCTCAGGTGTCTGATACTGAGAGTGAACCAGAGACTACTTCCAGTAGTCACAGCGTGGAGCCAGTTGTTAGTAGCAGAAGATCCAACCCTCCCAGAGTTGCCGCTCAATTAGCAAGATATAGGATTGAAGAACAGTTGTAGGACTTCCTGTTGACTAGTGTGACTAGTCAAGGGGGGAGTGTCGGATATTAGTCCTAAGATTATTCATATGCTAATAATTGTATCCGTTCACGTGAGTATTATTATTAATTTTGGCATTTGAGAATGTTGAGTGCGTGGCGGAAAGAACGTTTAGAATCTACTAGAATCGCTCGTGATTTAGTCCCGAATAAGAATTATACTACAACCTATGGGGGTAAGGTCCACCTATGGGTAAGGTCCACCTATGGGTTAAGGTCCACCTATGGGGTAAGGTCCACCTGTGGGAAGGTTCACCTATGGGTTAAGGTCCACCTATGGGGTAAGGTCCGCCTATGGGGTAAGATCCACCTATGGGGGTAAGGTCCACCTATGGGTAAGGTCCACCGATGGGTTAAGGTCCACCTATGGGGTAAGGTCCACCTGTGGGAAGGTTCACCTATGATGGTAGGTCCACCCATGGGATAACCTATGGGGTAAGGTCCATCTATGGCCTATGCAAGATTTTCAAGCACATGTAGTTACAACCGCTATGATCTACACTGATTCACACTGAAGGATCATTTTAAATGAGAAAATCTAAGGTAAGCTGCCATATTAGACCCGGTTTTTAAACGGACTGTACAAGTCAAACGCATCGTCTGGAGGGCGTTTTAACACCACCAAGTGTCACTACTGATGGATGCGCACCATACAATCGTTTTAAAAGTTTTCCAGCACCTTTTGTTTTGTATATCCACTCGTACTACTGAGGGGGGGGGGGGGGGGGGGGTTCGCGATGAGTGCCAAATTAGAACAGGGGTGTGTGTCGTAGCTTTTTAAATAGTTTCTATCGTACAGACAACCAGCAACGCTGCCAACATATCTAGAAGTTTCCGAAGTGAAGTTCTAAACACACAAAAAAAATACATTTGCGTTCTCTGTCTGCAACTATGTCACTTTCTGTTAGTTCGAGCGGTAGTGATTTAAAAAAACGCCATGCATTGCAAGAGCTAGCAAAAGCCCTCCTTTTCCCCATCTTTCTATTCATAAGTAATGAGACATCGATTTTAAGCTTAAAATTTTGTTATAAGTGGTTACGCGGAAGAGCTACTTCAAGTCAAAAGGAGTCTTCGTGATCTCCATTGAAAATTACCGGAAGTGAGTACTAAATGAGCTATAGCTTGCATGGTGGAAATTGGCATCGCTAAGTTACGGTTATAACACAAATCTACGCAAGAAAGAATGAGTTTCAAATCCCTACCTCTTCTACAGCCCCCTGAGAATCGCTGGAATTCAGCAAAACAAAACTTGTTTACCTCTACTTGGTTAAATTATTTTAATAAATACTTATTGGAAATTCATAAAAACATGAAATACATACAATTAGATGATAGCTCATACACACAACACTTGCTATATATAAACACACTACAGTTAAGATGGGATTCTACGGAGGATGGCTCTGGCATTCGCTCTTGTTAGGCAAATGCTCAAGCTTGCGAAAAGCTCAAAAGATATCTGTGCCTTTGGCAGAGACTTGTGGATCGCAAGCCTAGCAATTATCTGAGCCAGAAATATTGAAGCTTCGTTACCCCAAGCCCCATAGGAGTCAACTACTAGAGGGGTTGAGACCCACCCTAAAGCTAAACACTTTACATCATTGGCCTGGTGTTTCCTCCTCTCCGTTGCGTCAAGGACTGCACCAACCGTTGCTCCCGCTTCAGCTAAAGTTGAAGGATTTAGCGGTGAGACAACGGGATGTCCAGGGCAACGGGCCTTCCATGGTTCCAATGCTTCACGAGAATATCAGCAGGCCGTGACTGTGAATGGTCAGGAAAGAGCCCAGCACCAGCTTCAACTTCGATTGAAGCATGTGCACGGTGAAGAAAGTGCGCTAAAGTGTCCCTGAGAGCATTATGGCGTGTAATAACATCACCCCCACATTTGCATGTTAATGCATGGTGTCCAAGAGGGTCCAGACTGTGGGCAGGGCAGAAAGCACACTGAGAGCCCTGGGAGGTATCTTGGCCTAGCCACCACTTGACAGCTACCCTGAATTCAATTGGGTCAAGATGGAGAGCTAGGGATGTGGAGGGAATAACTGATAACCAGGATGTCGCGTGGGGGGCTGAAACTGATAGCAACCGAGCCTTGTTAGCAGGGGAGGATTCATCAAAGAGGACTTGAAAGCAATAGTCGTTTACTTTTGAAGACAGAAGCTTCTGACTGACAGGTGAGGAAACCACAGAATTGACAGATAGTTTCTCAATTGGAGCAACAGTAGAATTGAAGTGGTCCAAGGCATTTGTAAGGTGTATGTCATCTGTATCATACACCCCAGAGGAGCAGAAGGAAGCAATAAAAGCTGAGCTGGAGTGTAGGGACAGTGAGCGCAACCCAAGACCACCACTGTTAAGGCCAAGTTGGGCCTGACACCATGCCTCATTTGACATTTCAAAACCTATGCAGTCCATGAAACAGTGGTGGATGTCATCATCGAAGAGCTTGAAAGCATCTGATACCAAGTTGGTTGGAATTGAGCGAGCCAAGTAGCTTAACTTGCAAAAACTACCACATAGACGAAGTAATGTTAAAGCTACTTGAGGGTCTATGACAGAAACCTCTATCAAGCAGTGCAAAAGCTTGCGAGCTTCAAGCCGTTTTGAGGCAATAAAATTTGCACAGTATATGTAGTCACCAATTGAGCATCCTAATATCTCAAAATGAGGCAATTGGAAAACTTTGAGCTCTGGTGGGAAAGGGGAGGCATCACTTGGGCAGTACAGCTCACATTTAGAGATATTGATATGTAGGCCAAGAGGGGGTCCTAACTCCTGTATAAGGGTCAAAGATCTACAAATTGAAGACTTCTTGCCTGCTAATATGCCATCATCCAGATACCAAGCTTGATATAATAGATGGTTGCACTCAGTATCGTCTTTAATAGCTCCAGCAACCTTATGCAGGACCAAAGCAAACAGAAAAGGACCCAGTGGGTCTCCCTGCTGCACACCTGATTGTGATGTTAGCTGGCCCATAGGGTGCCACAGAAAAGGGTGAGAGCCATAACACCATGCCACCCAAGGAAGCAAATCTGGGAAATGCTTCGCGCATTCCAGTAAAACAGCATCTCTGGAGACTAAATTGAATGCATTCTTGAAATCCACCTTGAGAACAGAAAAGTCCAAATCATTCCAATGTTTATCCACACAGGCCCTTATTCCATGAATAACCTTTTCTGAACCCATTGGACAAGCCACACCAAACTGTATGGGCTCAAAAAAATCAACAACCCTATGTTTAATGACAGCACACAAGCATTTCCCTGTCAATCTTCTCAGGACCTCACCCACAGCAATTGGTCTTATGTCCGGGGCACAACCAGGCTTTAACTTGCTGAGTGCTGTCAAGGACCCACCAGCCATGAAACGAGAAACCTCCTGGGGGACTTTCCCAGAGACCAAGAGGTTAACAACCCTCCTGAGAAGGGAACAAATTGTAGTGGGAAGTGGAATTGAAGCTGCATCCAACAGGTGCTGTACCCGTAGACCAGAAGGACCTGCTGCTGTACCCTTTGGAAAAGATTTCAGGATATTATAAACATCAAAATCTTCATTCAGTGATATGGATTGTGAAGTTGTTTCTGGGATAATAGGGAGCGGCCCCTCAGGGTGTTTATCCTTTAACAACTTCCAAGTGTCATCACTATTTGGTGCCAGGCCAGAGGATGCTAAAATTCTACAAGCTTTAGCAAACATACCCTCACGAGACAGCGAGACTGCAAAATTAATGAGATTTCGCGGGATAGAATCATCTGAGTGGATGCCTATCGCTCTGTGACTCATCGCCATATTCCATAGTGTTGCGTGTTCTCCTCTGCACCACAGATTGCATAGCGCATCTATTGGGGTTGGTTTATTATGCCTACCACCCCTTTTCTTTGAAGGCAAGAGGCACTTTGGAAGCATAAATAACTTCAGCCAAGAGTCCAATGAGTTGTCGTGAAGCACTGCTTTCAAAGAAAAAGACAACGCAAGAGCAAAAGCAGGGCGAGACTTTTTGGGAATGTGTCGTAAGGTTCGGCAGGATAGTAGGCAAACTTCTTCAAAAGATGGTAAAACTGTGTTTGTACTGTGCGAGGACTCGGTTTCCGAAAGCGATGGTATCGGTGCTGGATCCGGAGGAGCTGCCAAGACAGCTACGCATCTTCGCGAATGTGATGCACGTCGAGATTTAGCCACAAGTGCTCGACAATCACATATGTACAGGCCTTGTTCCTGTAACCATTCTCTAGGTACATCCCCCCGAAAGAGACCCCGTGCGTGAAGGCCCATATGTGAACGCCACATGGTTGGAGCAATTAGCTCGTGGCAGTCAGCTACAATGCACTGCTTCCTGTGTAGAGGTCGGACTATTGGTACCTGAGGCGATATCATTGCGAGGATAGCTCGATCACTTCCCGACTCCACTTGCAAAGGCTCGGGCGTACTGGGACAGGTGATGGAGGCACAGAAGGTTCTATGTGGAGTGTATGCGCTGGCACTGCCGAAGAAGAAGGTGTGAATGAAGTGCTAGGAGAGGGCTGCGGTGATGAGGGTGTCCCATGTGAAACCGACGATCGGGATGGCCCAGGTGACGACGTATTATAACATAAAGGTGGCTCGGAGGGCGGTAGCGAACTACCAAGTATCGAACCGCTATTATTAAACAAGGACTCACAGCTGCTGCCATTGGACTTGGATGAATGTCAATGGCGGCTGTCAATCAAGCAGGACGTGCACCGGGACCGCTTAATGGTAACAAGGACTAATTTGCAATCCACGCAAGCGGTGAAACCTGCTTCGTGAAGTAAGTCCGCCGAGATTCCAGGGTCGTTTTTCGAAAAGTGTCCCTGCAGGTGTTTTTTAAAAGCATCCTTCGTCCCTAAAGAAGAGGAGCAACCAGGTAAGAGACATTCAAACCTACCTGCAGAAACGCTCTGGCGATTGTGTTCCAGAGGCTGTGAATCCGATTGCGGGATAGAACTATGCGGGAGGCCTCTTGAGACGCGCTTACCCCGCGCCATCTTATTAAGGATTAATTTTTAAATCTTATTGGAAAATTATTGATAGACTAGCGTGTCCCCGTGAAAAATCACGGGCTGATTATTCGTCTCGCTGTTATTCGTCTCGCTATTCATTTGCCAGATGAACAGTTGGTCTACCTCCTAGCTCCTCTATTTTTTACTATTTTACCCAACGTTGCATATAGAGACCGTTTGCACCAAAAATGCCACGCCCAATTTTGCGTGGGTGGTAGGGCATAATTGTACGTATGGCGGTGCAGATAAGTGCTTATTTTTCATCTATTTCATGGGATGCGCGAAAGCGCTACTTGCAAAAGCTACGGATCGGTGGAATAGGTCTTCCAGATCCGTTTGGTATTGACGAAGGGCTTTGGTCTGAAGATGTAAAGAGGTGGCCCACAATGGAGTTCGGAGACCTGTACTCCTATTTAGTGAACACCGAAGGTACATACAGACAAGAGTCGCTTAAAGCCTACAAATCCTTGGTGGAAGCTTACAACTACTTTTTTAACGGGTATGTTCGTACGGTATACTATTATGACGTGGGTAGTACCAGTGACTGCGAGCGCAGCACACAGTTTACATTCTAAAGGCTTTAGTGAACCCTAGCCAACGAGCGATGCAAAAGCCAAACGAGGCATGGGTCATTATCAATCGAACAAATGGCACTGTGGAAACTGCACATTGTACCTGCATGGCTGGGTAAGTTATAAGGAAGACTCACAAATTACATGTATGCATACGTGAAATGACATCTTTTTTTTGCTTGCAGTTTGGGCGAAGTGTGCAGCCATGTTGCTGCATTGCTTTTTAAGATTGAAGCTGCTTGCAGATTAGGTTACAACAAACCATCTTGCACATCTCAGCCATGTGTTTGGAACAAAACCTTTGTTGATAAGGTATGACATGCTGCTAAGCTGAGCAAGCATGCATGATATTCATAAACATTTGTTATTATTCAGTCTATCGATCTGAGGTATTCTTTTAACTGCATGAACATTATCATTATAGGTCCAACCAGCCATGATTATTAATATGGAATTTGTGAAACCATCTTATGAGAAAGATGCAAAACAAGATCAAGCCAGTGCAATTCAATCTGCTTTTCCTCATAGAATTAAGAAGCATCAAACTCCACTTCTTTCACCATCATCAACTTTATTGTCTCTGCACAATGTGGTTCCTGATGCTTGTGTATTTACTACCATTCCATTACCTTCTTTCAATGGAGAGCAAGTTCGAAATTCTAGTCCAAGCCTAGCAACAACAGAATCTTCACAGCCTACTTGTAGTACAGTAGTTGGTGAAGCAGCAGATCCGTCCAAGATATCTGAAGATCACCTGTTATCTGCAGAACACTCAACACCATTGATGAGCCAGTTACCTGAAACACCAATAGAACTGTTTCATTCTATGGAGTTTACTGAGGTTCAATCATACGAAGAAATGGCTCAAGAAGTCTTTTTTAGAATGAAGGTAAGTAAGGAAGATGCTAAAATGATTGAAATGCATATGAGACTTCAGAGAGAATGTACAGAATGGTACGATCAAAGACGAGGGCGTTTGACTGCATCAGTTTTTCATGATGTTTTCACGCATAAAGAGGATGCAAGTGCTTTGGTTTCAAGGCTTTTGAAACCAAACGATGTATCTACACTACCAGCTATCAGATGGGGTGTTGCTAACGAAAGTACAGCAAGAGATGCTTACGCTCAACAGATGTCTCACACACATGTGAGTTTTGAGTGTAGAATATCTGGACTTGTAGTGAATCCATTATATCCCTGTCTTGGTGCTAGTCCTTGATGGTGTTACGTGCTGTGGTTGTTGCGGTGAAGGTATAGTTGAAATCAAATGTCCATTCTCAATCAAGGACGTTGATCCTAATAATTGCAAAGGAAAACCAAAGTTCTTTCTGAAAGAACATGGATTGAACACAACACACAAATACTACACACAAGTTCAAGGCCAACTTGCAATATGTGACAAACAATTGTGTGACTTTGTTGTATGGACAGCAAAAGGATTATTTATTCAACGAATATACAGAGATAAGCCTTTTTGGGAAAAGGTTTCCCTAAAGCTGTGAGAGTTTTATGTGAAGCACTTTCTGCCAAAAGCAATAGAAGAAAGTTCACTTTTTGTTGGGGCTGAGAATTTTTGTTTTTGTCACGACATTGAGTAGGCGAAATGGTATTTTGTGACAACCCAACATGCCCTATTGGATGGTTCCATTTTTCATGTGTGGGACTGCAATTCCCACCTACGGGTACATGGCACTGTTCTAAATGTGATGGAGCACTGTAATGTACATGTATATGTGCACAATTGTAATCACATGATGTATGCATGTTTACAATGTACGCGATTGTATCAATTCACATGAAGTATATGCATACAATGTACCTAAATTAAAGGACAGTTACACTAAACAAGGATGAGGATTAGATAATGCAGCACATGTAATGAGTATTTTGTCAATTGTGGCATCAGTAGCTGTCTTGAGTAGAGAAATAGGTAGCATTGAACTTAACAGACCATAATTCTTCAACCTCCCAATGGCACGTTCCACATGGATGCGTATTCGTGATAGCTGTCTTGAGGTTTCAACTTCTGCCTGGGACAATTGATCCTTGCCTTTTGTAAATGATCAAAGAGAGCTGGAAAACCTGCCAGGTTTGAGTGGCATGGTCAATCATAGGCGGCCTAGCGCCAGTTTGTGTCCAATTATCAACCAAAAGAACGAAACGACGTACATGTACAACTGCGACATCCCTTTTAACATGCCTTTCAAATCGTTTCAATTGTTTGTCCGCTTTATCAGTTGCATTAAACTTAGTAGGTACATAATCAGAGTGGAGTACATCGCGGGATGGCTTGCCTGAATGTGTTTAGTAAGACTGGTTAATAACACGGGAGCATGTATTTCTTTAGTACTTACCATGTACGAAATGTAAACAGCAAAGTCTGCATTCGGTAGCCAATCTTTTCTTCCAATGGCGGCAATCCATAGTTTTCTTTGCTTCGAATCTGTTGGGAAGCGAAACAGCTTCATTCCTGTAGATTTTTTGTACCTCGAAGTACATCCGAACGCGCAGCAACGAGACGGCATTACAGAGATACGTAGAGATCTGATTCAAATCAATGCTTATTTGCCCTACAAAATGGCGCGGCACGTGACTTTTACGTTTTTTACGCCCACGCATGCAAAGGGTCTCCTGTTCTAACATACGGTTACTACGCAACCTCTATAACATGCCCGCGCAATTTCAGGTAGTAACTACATGTTCTCGGCCTGTACGATGAGACTTGAGAGTGAACCATGCACAATAGCGTTGCATTTATTCTTCCGGCACTTATGCAGTTCCCCCCCCCCCCCCCCCCCCTCCCCCCTCCCCCCACTTTGAATTCAAGAAATATTGAAAAAAAATTAGATATGAAATGTGAAGTGGAAACCAGCTGTCATTGCGACCGCCTTTTGTGTGGGAGGTGGTCGTTCCTATTGGTAGCTAGGTACGCGTACATACCTAGCTAGACCGAGTATATAAATGAGTTACGCGTGCAAATTTTAGCTTAACGTCTGCTGGCTAGGCCCAACTGATTATAAATTCCAACTACATGTAGATAACATCTGAAGGTGATCGGCTAGTGGGCCGGAAGTGATAACGCCATCATGGCAATTATGATGCAGTTCAGTCATATAATATGTGCATGCATGATGTAGTCGGGAAAGTTGTACTAGCTGCCGATAATGCTACCGGAATACTATCCGCCACGTGCCAATGCACATTAATTTCCCAAACGAACGCAGATCCACTCAACTCAGCTTACCACTGTACCAATTAGTGCCTTCACAAAAAAAACACTAATTAAAACAATTGATTACGTAATTTGACATAATGACACGACACAACCATGCACCTTCGCATCAACTCTTCAAGAAAGCCTTATTCACCAATCTTTGAAGCTGGTAGGGACTTCGGTCATGAAGAGAAACACACACACATATAGGTATCACACCTCTCCATGTTGCTGTGTTGGCTGGTCACCAAGACAGTCTGGTACGTGAACTCTCGGGTGGATGTGGACATGCAGGAGAGCAAGTCTGGCAAGACAGCACTCCACTGTGCAGTGGAGAAGGGAGACCTCACCCTCACTGGGTACCTCCTTACACAGGTGGGTGGTAGCCATAGGAAGTATGCACTATGTATGGGCTGTGATTGCATTTGGAGACTCTATGCCAGCATGTTTTGATACCATCGGCAAAGGCATTCGTTTTGATGCATTGAAATTCAAAATATCTTAGATATTCTCACGCTGAAAATCAGCCTAATGTACAAACATGTAAAGTGTATACAACAAGGTTCTGATCAGCTAAAGGTGTACAAAAAACCATTATGTACCTTACATGTGTTCATATCATTAGTATTTATGTGGTTTTTTGGCACCTGCTGCATGTACTCACCTTATAATTTGTTGATGGGCAATTAATTGTCAACATGTTTTAAGTATCTAGGATTGTGGTTGTGTTAATTAATAATAATTATTTTAGATGGATGTTTGTTGAGATCAGTGAAAGCACATCATATGGTAAATGTGCTTGTTTCAATCACTCTTTATGACTGTACCAACTGGAGGCCAAATGGAGGCAATGGAAAGGTGGAGGATTAAATAAAAATGTTTCTTAAACATTGCTATAGATGCCACATAATGAGATATTTAATATCATTACAGTAATGCTATTTACATCACTGATTGTAATTGACATTATTGTTGTTTCTCATTATCTGCTCATGTTTTGCTAATTTCACTCAACTCCAGATTGTTGGCCTTTAGTTGTGCCTCCATTTCTGGTCTTTGGCCTTTAGCTGTTCCTTCATTTCCTGGTCTTTGGCCTTTAGCTGTTCCTTCATTTCCTGGTCTTTGGCCTTTAGTTGTTCCTCCATTTCCAGATCTTTGGCCTTTAGTTGTTCCTTCATTTCCTGATCTTTGGCCTTTAGCTGTTTTTTCATTTCCTGGTCTTTGGCCTTTAGTTGTTCCTCCATTTTCTTTAGTTGTTCACGTAATTCCAGTAGTATTTGCTCCTGTGATCTTTGCTGTGTTGCACTCTGAGTTAGCTGATCTTCTGGGGAGGGGAGAAGACAAAAGCAATCACCCACCCCTTCAAACCCATCTGATGCCATAGGGGAAATTGTGATGTTGTATTTTTTTCATCTTATATAGTAGTGTATGGACAAATGGATGGTCTCCTTTGTGTTTGGGCCCACAGAGTGGGGAATAACCAGTGCGAGGTAGCTGTCAATTGTTCTAGACGTTTGTGAGTTTTAATTGCTATATTTTTATGTGTGCTACCGAGTTTCTTGTCCAATTGGCTGGCAACCTTTGTCCCTGGAGCTTAAAACTTCAATAATAAGCCTGTAACACATTTACACCACAAGAGGCTGGCCAACAGCATGCTATACATGTTTAAGTTATGTGTCTTACCTTGTGTTACCGGAGAATAGAGCACATGTTGTAATTCTTCATTCTGTGCAGTGAATAGTTTTGGACCAGATTTAGCATCAGCATATTGGGCCTGAATGAATGTAAATAGCAATAATAAATATCAATGGATGGTGAAATAACACAACGTAAAAGGCTGCTAAATAAAATTTAATGCCATGGTACTTCTGCCAATCATTAACCAATTAAGCACTGGGTGTTTAAAGATCGTCACATGGTGATTCATGGAAAATATTTCGACCATTCTGAATGCAACAAGCTATAACTTAACTTAATGTTAATGTAACTTCAGAATGGTTAATGCTATTGATCTCCTATTTTTAGCACATTACTATCTTACCATTGCTCTGACACACCTTGGGGTTTAAACTAAACTATCAGCATGCAAATGGCTTCAAATTAGGTGTACCAGAAACTACATATAGGCCAGATTGCTGTGAATAATGTATGTAAATTAAAAAAAAAAGTGATTGCAACTGGAGAGAAAACTGAAATATTCTTTTGTTGTTATAGAAAAATGAACAGTTGAACATGTTCCTATGTCACAAAACCAATACTTTAGAACAGCATCTTGAACTAAAGCCATTGAGTGTTATACCTTATTTGGCATTCAACTATAAATAGCCAGGGATAGCTAAATGACTAACTTCAAACCTGTGCATATCTTCCGAGCTAAATGATCCACATCAATAAGATTTTCAGTAGTTATTGCCATATAAGTTCTGTATTTAATTCTATATTGGATGATCAAAGATAGCAATTTTCCTCCAAGGTCATTTCGCACCATTCTATATTTTAGAAGAGATTTCCATCCATTGAATGAGTCTCTTCTAAAATATAGAATGGCATGATACAACTGGCTCTGACTTTGATAATCAATAGATTAAGTTAAATTCAACGATCTGCAGAATCCAATAGCACAGGACTCCTTCAGGTACGTAGCAATTTTGATGCTGGAGAGATGTTCCTTCGTTTAGTTTTACGTGTACTGAACGTTGGTATGGACTTGTGTAAAGGGTTCAGAGTTTAGAACTGATGTGGCAATAAGTGCTGAAAATATGAAGGATGTGGGTAGTTTAGAATACATGTGGGTTTGAAATTATAAAATAGCACAAGCCTGATTTTGTCATAAAACATCTCATACATCCTCCGAACTATTAACATTATCGCCTTCCTATTTTCAATGCAGCATACCACAACTTTCTAAATATGACTTACTAATGACATTACAATGTCCGATGCCTCATAGGGTTAAAGGTAACCATATCTTCAGGTGGGAGTGTTCAAATTTGGAGTGTGCGTAGAGGCATCCTTCATGTATGGCTATTGAATTATTTTGTTCTTTAATTTTTACTTTATCTTTGTTACAGTGATATAGCTGTGCAAAGTGAGTGCACGGTTTCCCACCCAATTCACACCAATGATCTTAGCACCCGCCTCCCATCTACACAGAATGTCTAAATCATCGGTGTGAATCAAATGGGAAACTGTGCACGCAGTTTGCACTCCGTAACAGATAAAATAAAATTTAACAAACAGAACAAATCAGTAGGGACACGACCCTTCTACATACTTACTGAATTTACCCAAAGATGTGATTTTTGGAACCCTATGGGATATCGGAACTTGTAACGTCTGTACCCTGCATGAGAAAGACACCAAAATGTATATCTACATATAGACCTCTAGCAATAGTGTGGTATGTTTAAAAATAGGAACCCGATAGCGTTAATATTGTGGAAGATATATCAATTTGACTTGGATGCTATATAGATTTATCCACAAGGTCCATTTTCTTGTAGAATGTTGCATACATTATATATAATAATAATACATAATGCTTATCTTGTTTAGTAATTATATGAGATTGCTTGCTGCTGGGGGTTCTTTACACAAACATCTCTTTAGGGAGCACCAATGATGGCCCAACATGTTGTACAGCATGTCTGCAGGTGTACCTTTTGCTTTGAGGGTGGATGGCTTCTCTGTGTAGCACACTTTGAACTTGTCCGTGTGTTTACTGTTCCACATAACTCCGAACCTAAAGGTATTGTCCAGAGGGAAAATGCATCTCATAACAATGTGATAAGGTAAAGGTTCATTCCCGAAACATTTACCAATCTGCTCAGGTGAAATAATTTTGGCCGCCTAATCGCACTAAACCATGTCCTGCATGTATTTTAAGCACAGTATTCCCTTCTTAGACCATCAGAATTAACCCATATTCAGCTTGCATACAACAAATGAAATGCAAACGTATATGACCAACTCCAACATGATCTGATTGACCACTGCCACCAACCCACCATACATCATCTCATGACAGAAATTTGACTGGAAAATTGAAATAGGCCTATATTTAGCACACTCACGTTAAAACAGTGCTAATTGGCTAAATATAGGCCTATTTCAATTTTCCAGTCAAATTTCTGTTACTCTGGTTTCCATTGTTTTTACACCACCATTGTAGGGTAGTTGGCTGCATGCATAAAAAACTGTTGTCTTCAAAAACTCAAGCAAGAAGTTGCAAAAGCCTACCAACTACATTATCTCCAAGCACACACGCATATTATATCCTATCCACTGATTATTATCATTGAAGCATTGCACCTTTTGAATGGTCCTTGTAAGTTGTTATAGCACACAAAAAAAGACTAGAGCAAAAAATAAAAGAGTGGAATGTGGCCGCCCCACCTGATATGCATGATTACATGTACATATACAAGCATCAGGGGTGTATGTACCAGGGGGCGTGGCAGGGGGGGGGGGGGGGAGGTTAGAACACAACTATTACTGAGGTTGCCTAATTGACTGCTATGAATAAAATGGCTGAGGGGGTGGGGGGTTAAACCCCCAAACCATAGATCCATTACTAAGTATGATGCATTAAAGGTGCAATCTTTTTCCTTTCTTCATAATTTTCACTGAAATTACTCTGTATGCAAAAGATATAGAACATAGAGCATCCTCCTATTTTAGGTTCGATATTAATTAATCATGGCTTTAGGTTTTTGGGTAAAGTTAGACCTTTGGGTTAAAGATGGAGTGAACAAGACATTGAGAACGCCAGGAGCATTATACTATTTAAAAGGTTCATTATTAAACAAAGTATAACCCTGCCTTATTAATTTAACCCTATCTAAGCTATGAATAGGAATAATAATATGGATTACAAAGAGGAGAATGCCAAAATACTGCCTTTATTACAATATGTGCAGGCCTAGCAACGAACGTGCCGCACATTATAATAAAGGTACATTGGGAGTCCTGGACTCAGGAGAGCACTCGTGTATTGCTATTAGACAATTGCAGCAAGCCACGACTCCACTTTGTAGTGAGAAAGATGGGTGTTCTGCAATCAATGATGCTCAAAGGTGCGAGTATATACATGTATGGCGCCAATGGTAGGGTAGCGTAGGTAGTGATCGCCACCTGCGATTGCAGCAGTGTTCGCCACCCCCTGTTTATTCTACAGAGCAACGTTATTAACCTCCCCTTTTTACTGGCGCAAGCAATGTTACCTCCTTGGCCGGTCGGAAATATATCATACGGAGATCTTTGTATAGCGATGGTCATTCTGCAATCCACTGGGCCCAAAGACATCACCTCCTTCCTGACAGCAAGAATTGCCCTCGTTGTGGAAGGGATATGAATCTGGCGGATAGAGGATCAGGTCCAGATGGATTGGGGTGGCGTTGCCTTAGGAAGGGTGTCAGAAGGAGGTATCATTGCGCGTTGGAACGTTTTTTGGTTTTAGCAATTGTAACACTATCAGGCAGTCACCTGGAGATTTCTACAATCCTTCATCTTTGGTCAACTAAGACACCTGTAGGGAAGATGACTTCAGAACTCTCTGTAAGTTCTTTCCGTCAATAATTTCAATAATCCAACATCTGGCTAATGATTACCTATTACATACCATTGCAGATATCAAACAAAACGTCGATTGATTGGTACAACTTTGTGAGGGACATTTGCACACAGTATTTCATTGACCATCCTTCTGTAATTGGAGACCCAGGTATAGAAGTGGAAAGCGATGAAAGTGAGTTTGGTAAACGAAAATACAACAGAGGAAGGCAAGTGGATGGTCATTGAGTTTTTGGTGGAATTGAAAGAGTGTCTGGAGAATGTTTCTTGGTAGAAGTACAACAACAAGACGCCAACAGATCTAAAGGTATGATGCTGGGAATACAATGAAACTATGTTTAATCTGTAACATACCACACCCATCGAGAAAAATAAACCTCTAAAATGATTTCATGCACCTCTGAATTCTTCCATATGTCTGGAAATAAAATGATACACAATTTGGGTGTTGTGCAGTGATTGGTATGATATTGTTCCATTTGATTCCAGAGTAGTGCCACTAGCATTGCCAATAGTCCGTTTCTACTAGTGGTGTGGTGTTCACTCCATCCGCTGATAGCTCAATACATCTGCCCTTGCAAGAGTATCTTACGCAAGAGAAGGACCATGCACTCAAAACTGTTTACAACTTACCTGCCAGAGTACATGTGGAGGAGACATTTTGGAGGCCCTATAACCTTTTCTAACATATTCCCGGGTGAAAAAATACACGTTGTAACGCGTTATAACGCGTGAAAATGGGACATAAATAACGCCAAAACACGCGATTTTCAAGATGATTATCTCCTTGATTGTGCAATACAATAGAATAGAATTTTGCCTATACACAAAGCGGTCCAGTGTGTATAAAGTTCCAAAGACTGGTTGGTTTGGCATGCATCGTTCCGAAGATATTCACATTCAAGTACGAACTTGATTTCGCGGGAAAGTATACAAAAGCCCGCGAAATTAAGCTAGTACATTGAATGTGAATATCATCGGAGCGATGCATGCCAAACCAACCAGTCTTTGGAACTTTATACACACTGGACCGCTTTGGGTATAGGCAAAATTCTACTCTATTGTATTGCACAATCAAGGAGATAATCATCTTGAAAATCGCGTGTTTTGGCGTTATTTATGTCCCATTTTCACGCGTTATAACGCGTTACAACGTGTATTTTTTCACCCGGGTTACTACACATAGCTGAACAGTATCCACAATAGGTTGAGCATAATAGTGTGGATTACTTTTTGATTACATTTGATTGCATACCATCCTGTGAAAGACAGAGGGTACTAAAGTGAAAAGGGGGCGGGGGGGGGGGGGGGGGGGGGGTGAGGGCTAATCTACACAAGAACAAAACTGTGTATGGTAGAAACAAAAGAGCCTATTAGGGTTGTTTTAAACTCATATAGAAAGATCCAAACTTATTACTTTAGTCTTTATACACTATTAAAAGTCCGGGTGGCGACAACTTCATAGTGGCGAACATACCTGACGCTACCATACTTGAACAGTATCGCGACTCCAATAACTGCTCATGGCTGTACACTGTAATGAGTTCGCATAAGTTTGCCTCTATTTAACGCTCAATGAATCATAACTATACGGGAAAAAAAACTTCTGAGTCATGGTAACTAATGATAGCCGTGGTAAATAATGCTGTTCCCACTACGTAAACACCACTTACTTAAGCTATTAGAGCTAAATCAACTAAGTTGAAATAAAAAATGGCGACTTCAGGTTTTAGCTGAGCATGGTGCCCAGGGGTTACCGATACTCAAACTTTTTATTTTTGGAAAACATTGGGACCATCAATGACTACTATATGGTGAAATAAAAACAGTGATTTCTTCTTTGTAAAGTTAACATTAAACAAGTTACATACATGTACTTAACCCTTTCATCACCCTGAAAAATGATTTACATAGTTCAGTTGTGCTAAGAAGGAGCTTCAATTTGATGCCTGATATACCAGCATCTGCACTGAGGTGGCAAAGATGTGAGCCCTCCAGGTTTGCAATAATCAATTATTCAGGAAGATATATTTTGTAAACCATTAAGGTTATTAAGTTGATATTAGGCATACTTAACATTAAACAAATATGAGAAATTGCATCAAGATCTGAAGATGTGAGGGCCAAAAGTGATTGACATATAATGGATCTACCCTACAGCAGGAATAATATTCCTGCCAGGCTTATATATATATACTACCTTCCCTCTTACAGAGAGGATCTGATCTACAAGTGCATGTATCACAAAAGATAAATAGTACATCTTCCTAGAAGGAGCCCAGTATAATGCCACACACAAACACACACACACACACACACACACACACACACACACACACACACACACACACACACACACACACACACACACACACACACACACACACACACACACAAGGTAATTGAGTGCACATGTACATTGTGGTTTAGAAATGGCAGACTCATGTTACATGTATGTTTTCATTTCCGATAGGTCAATATAATGGGTCTACTACAAAATTACAAATCAGCCAAATTGAAAAAATTCTATGTATCGGGAAGCACTGATTACGCTGTGCATATATCTATGAGAGCAGTGTTATGTGTCTCAAAAACTCTACTCTCCCTGATAAACAAGAGAGCTTAGTTTTCCTCAGGAATAGGTACCCCAGCAGGCAGGTTGTGGAATAAGGATGGTCAAACACAGGGCAGATGATAGAAAAGGTCCTCAGACTATTATCTGATACCATCATCTGTACCCGTATGAGAATGACTATCGCCATGCAGCGAGAGTGGACAATACAAAGTATTGTCTGGTTTTATATGGTATTTACTCCACTCTGTTGATCAAAAACAGCCAAGGCAACAATCCATTCATTGAGACAGCAATTACATTCATCTGAACTGGTGCGACTCAAAGCTATCCTGGCTTCTACCACCACACCTACCAAGTCATTGTATCTGTGGTCACCACTGACCTGCCCTACATGTGGTTTTCCATCTATTTGCCATAAAGATTTTGGGATTTTACAGCTAACGTATTGACCGAGGTTTGTTTGCATGTAATGAAAAAAAAGAACATCCAGAAACAATGGTGGGATATAGGCAAAGATGGTACATGTACATAAAAAAAGAAAGATGAAGTGTAAATGGAAACGACACACATTTGCAGCTACATTACATTTACACTAGTCTAAGTCTCATTTCAAATTCACATCACCGTAAGCCTCAAATTTGATACCCACAAAATCTGCATCTGTTTCAAAATGAACCCTTGTAGTACAATGTGCAAATACAATGTAAGTTATCCATATGAATTCACTGCTTATACATGGCTTTGCTGTGTACATAGGGCTTCGTAAATCCTCCTCTTTTCTAATGCATGATGTATTAGAAGAAAGGCGGATTACGAAGCGTTATGCATGCGTATAATCTGTGAGAGGAACATTTTTGGTTGTGAGTATTCGTGTGTGTATGCAGCATTGACATGCATAGCTTGCAAATACATAATGGCACCAGTCAAAGTGATGGTCATTAAGAATGGAAGTGGTACCATCCTTCTCCTCATTCCCATAGCTACCACCTGCCCATTGGGATGTTGTTTACCCCTTTCCAATAATACTTGTTGTTTTCTGGCTATTTTCTGAAGATGCATGTGTCTTTCCATTGCCAGTGTATTCATAAACAAAGACCAATTCTGCACTATAATTTGTTCTCAGTTCAGATACCACCACAATACTATTCCATCTTAGGCATTATTGAATCAATAACACACACTGACCCAAATCAATAACATCAATAACATCTACATGTACCACGTGATATTGGCTAAGTATATAACGGTTCCAATGGATTATTCCATTATTTAAACATACACCCTGCAGAAGACATAGAAGACTTTAAAGTACCCCTGGACAAGCTTCTGTTTGGTTACACCTCCTCTGCACCCAAGATTCTGTTTGGTTACACTTCCCCTGGACAAGCTTCTGTTTGGTTACACCTCCCCTGGACAAGCTTCTGTTTGGTTACACCTCCCCTGGACAAGCTTCTGTTTGGTTACACCTCCCCTGGACAAGCTTCTGTTTGGTTACACTTCCCCTGGACAAGCTTCTGTTTGGTTACACCTCCCCTGGACAAGCTTCTGTTTGGTTACACCTCCCCTGGACAAGCTTCTGTTTGGTTACACCTTTCTGGACAAGCTTTTGTTTGGTTACACCTCCCTAGGACAAGCTTCTGTTTGGTTACACCTCCCCTGGACAAGCTTCTGTTTGGTTACACCTCCCCTGGACAAGCTTCTGTTTGGTTACACCTCTCCTGGACAAGCTTCTGTTTGGTTACACCTCCCCTGGACAAGCTTCTGTTTGGTTACAGCTCCCCTGGACACCATTCATTGTCATCTGTAGGAGTATACGGCTAAATATGTTTCTGACCTGGCTTTATTTCGGAATACACCAGAGATTTTCCTCCATCAGGTGCAACAAGTGGTCTTCCTACAATTTCAACATTAGCATATTGTCCCTGAGTGAAGAAAATATTAAAATGTCAGTGCAAGAGTGTAGTATTTTAAAAGTTAATTATCAGGGTTTGTAGATACATGTACATGCATGAGATATAATATATAATTTATATATATATATATATTGTACAGGGTCTGAGAAAATGTCGTATCGCTATTATATATATAAAGTTATAAAAATGATTGACTTTGAAATCGCTACATCTCCCGAACCGTAAATGCTATTGACTTCCTATTTTCAACACTTCATACTACATCATTTCTCTGTGGTAAAATAAATTTTGGGCTCTTGCATTAGCTTCGTGCCAGTGTTGCAACGTCCGATACCCCTTGGGGTTCAAACTGGCCATATCTTTCGGCAGGACATCTCAATTCACTTCAAAATCGGTTTATACGCAGAGGGGTCCTGTACCTATCGATTTGTCCTGTTCGTTAATTTTTACTTGATCCGTTACGGAGATACAGCTGTGCAAAGTAATTGCACATTTCTCGTTCATTTCGCGCCATTAACCTACTACAACCTGGTTCCCGCTACTCCGAGCACATGAATATACAATAACCTCCCGTGCCCATGCCACTACATGTTTTACGTTCTTACAAACGTCAGTGGTTCTCTTCTATAACTAACAAGATTCGTTAAGCGATCAAAATGCGTGGGATTCAGCTACCATCACCATACAAAACACGGTACGTACTACCAGTACCGATACGCGCGCACAACAATATGTGTCCCTGTCGATTCGGTCATACTCTTTGGGTGCCACTCATTGCGTGGCCATTTTTATAGGCTCACAACCTATAACAGTACGTCAGAGCCATGAGATATAGTGCACGGTGTATCAGCTAGGCTATGGGAGAGGCGTGGTCGAGTTAAAGACACATGCAGCGCAGCTAGGCTAGAACACATGTAACCCTTCCTTATTGTCGGGATTTGCGTTCCGCTGGCACATGTGTTTTAAACGCCCACCGTTTTCATCTGCATGGCTGGCACACACACACACCCATGAACCAACACATACACACGTCTCACGTCACACTTATACACACTTTTTCCACTATTCTTTCCCCTTGCTGTACACCCTGTAAATTGTTATGTGCTACATGGATTCACTCATAAGCTTTGTCTATTTGAACTTTTTTTTGGTTACAGTGCTTTCACTGGCTTACTATCCAACACTCTTTCTCAACTATTTATATTCTGACTGATGTGTTTTTCACGTGTGTAACTGGAATGTGTGTTTTATACACAGTGGTATAGGAGCATGGGGGCCATGGGGGAAAACCTCCCAACCCCTCCCCCCCATTGGTTGTATGTACTGGGTTAATGTGTTGTATGTACTGGACTATTTGTTCCTGTCTTACAGTACCTGCCACATCATGACGTACCATGCCTCATGTCCCATATTCCATTACATGCATCCATTTACAAACTCACACACTCATACAGACACAGCACTCACAACTACATATCCCACGCCAATCACTATATACGCTGAAGCTAAGAGTGTGTACCATTGAGAGGTTTAAAAAGACAGGACTTACTATTTATTACCTTCCTTTGTTATATAAAATTTCCAGGGCCCTGATCTTTATCTTTAGGGATAAAGTGGGAATAATATTCCTGCCGGGCTTATATACAAAAGTAGGTTTACAGAGTAGTAGATCTACATGTAATATCACAAAAGATAAATAGCACAGATTCCTAGAAGGGGCCCATGTATAATGCTATACATACACACACACACACACACACACACACACTCACACATGCACACACATACACGCACACACGCACACATACACGTACACACACACAAACCAGTGCTACTTTGAATTAGTGGTTCTGGTGGGTATGACTGTCAGTTTGCTATGACCAGATGCAAAGCCACCCATGGAAGTCACCCATGGAATGTTGATTTACATGAGATGGTGGCAAATAGATAGGCTAATGCCTTTGTGTTTAGGACTCTGCCATTAAGAGACATATGGTCACATACCCACCTGAGGATCAGAGCACTTGGTGTCATATTTTTTTGGATCTGGGGCAGTGCTGCTTCCAAACATGTTACAGACCTGTGAGTTCCATAGGCTTTTGCATTTGGTCATATGTGTAGCAAACATGACAGTCATTCTCACCAGAACCACTAATCCTAAGTAGCATTGGAATTTCCGTATGTGTTTGTGTGTGTGTGTGTGTGTGTGTGTGTGTGTGTGTATGTGTGTGTATTTGTGTATGTGAGTGTATGTATGTCTATGTAGCATTGGAATCTTTCTTTGCAATTTATTTTTGTAATGTGTTGACAAGCTACTTCTAGATCTGCTCACCTAGAGATGGAAGCCTTGCATACAAGTAATAAAGAAATTTTCTATGAGAAAGTTGATGGCATATAGGATTGGAAGGCAAAAAGAAAGCAAACAAGGGTCTACTAAGGGGAAATGTAATACGCACACAGTTGAACAACATAATGTCCTACGAATGTTCTCTATGTAGGGCTATTACATATTTCCTTGTTACACCTATATTGCCTTTTTAAATACCAACTTTCTCACAAAGAATGTTTTTTTTTTTACTTGTTCCATTAGTTCTTTTTCTTCATGAGATAGAACATAACAAATTTAGAGTATTTTGAAATAAGACCATTAGTGGTGTTACACAGTTTAGGAGGGTATACTGTGTGGAGGAGGGGGTGTCTCCTGGATGGAATGGTAAAAAGGGGGAAGGAGATCCCTACGTAGAAGTGTGACATCTATGGAAGAGGAGGTGCCCTGATGTGGAGGAGCAAGGGGCACCTGCTGTGAAGTCCCATGTGAAAGAGGTGTCTACTGGTTGGGATGGAAGCCCTGATGTGGAGGAGCAAGTAACATGCATCCATTGGTGGCCTTGTAGTGCCATGGGTGTCCCAACATAAAGGGGCTAGCGTAGTGTCCACTGGTGGAGGTCCGGATACAGCTTGCTAAGCTTTTTCAAGACCACCATTGTGTGTGTGTGTGTGTGTGTGTGTGTGTGTGTGTGTATGCGTCTGTGTATGTGTGTGTGTGGTGTGTGTGTGTGTGTGTGTGTGTGTGTGTGTGCTTGTAGCATTGGTACCTTTCTTTCTCCGAGGATTTTATTTTTTGTGCAAGCTACTTAGGAAGCCTTGCATAAGTGGCAGTGGCTAGCCTATCTCAAAGATTTGGAAAGACTGGGCCACTGTACAGTTTATACAGAGCATTCACTGACATGGCTTCTATTTACCCAATGGGTATACACGCAGCACTGAGTTGGTATTTTACTTACACAACAGAGATGAAGCTTCAGGACTAGTATGCAGCTATATATACAAGAGCACCTTGATGGGGACATGACATTTGAGCCCACCCCCCCCCCCCCACATCATTCCAACTCTTTCATGACCACTATCAGCTGAAATTATAGAGGAGTCCTTAAAACCCTCCCAATGAAGCACAGTCTGAATTTTAGTACAGTGAATGGTATATGGGACATGTATAGTGGAGCCTCATGGGGGCCTCTAGAGGACAAACGTATTGTGGCATTTGCCCCCACGACCCCCGTGCTTCCTACCCCACTAACACCAGTCCAATACATGCAACACACAGTCCAGTTACATGTGTGAAAAACACATCCACATCAGTGACATGGAGGCCTTTGGACATGACCATGTAGAGGAGGCCATGGGATATGAGCATACAGTGGTGGGCATGAGTCTGACAAGACATACTACCATTTTGTGCTGATACAATTATGACCACTAAAGAAATAGAAGGTAATGGAATATTTGCACATGTAGGACCAAACATAAAGAGAATGAATCCGAATATAAATAGTTGAGAAAAAGGTTGTATATTAGGCCAGTGAAAGCACTGTAACCGAAAGACATAGAAAAAAAAGTTCAAATTGACATAGCATATGAGTGAATCCATGTAGCACACAACATAACAATTTACAGGGTTTACAGCAAGGGGAAAAGAGTAGTGTCTTATGGTGGAAAGAGTGTGAATAGTCGTGACATGAGACATGTGTATATTCATGGGTGTGGTTCATGGGTGTGTGTGTGCCAGCCGTGCAGATGAAATGAAAAACGGTGGGCATTAAAAATATATGTGCCAGCAGAATGCAAATCCCGACAATAAGGAAGGGTTACATGTGTTCCAGCCTAGCTGCGCTGCATGTGTCTTTAACTCGACCACGCCTCTCCCATAGCCTAGCTGATACACCGTGCACTATATCTCATGACTCTGACGTACTATTATAGGTTGTGAACATATAAATGGCCACGCAATGAGTGGCACCCAAAGAGTATGACCGAATCGACAGGGACACGATTTCTACATGATGTCATGCGCGCGTATCGGTACTGGTAGTACGTACCGTACAATCCTTGTCACACATTACAAAAATAAATTGCACATCCTCCAAGAAAGAAAGGTTCCAATTGTACACACACAAACGCTCATACTCACTCACACACACAAACACACACACACACACACACGCACAAACATACGGAAATTCCAATGCTACTTAGGATTAGTGGTTCTGGTGAGGATGACTGTCATGTTTGACCAAATGCAAAAGCCTATGGAACTCACAGGTCTGTAACATGTTTGAAAGCGGCACTGCCCCAGATCCAAAAAACATACATAAAATATGACACCAACTGCTCTGATCCTCACGTGGGTATGTGACCATATGTCTCATTAATGGCAGAGTCCTAAACACAAAGGCATTAGCCTATCTATTTGCCACCATCTCATGTAAATCAACATTCCATGGGTGACTTCCATGGGTGGCTTTGCATCTGGTCATAGCAAACTGACAGTCATACCCACCAGAACCACTAATTCAAAGTAGCACTGGTTTGTGTGTGTGTGTATGTGTATGTGTGTGCGTGTGTGTGTGTGTGTGTTTGTGTGTGTGTGTGTGTGTGTGTGTGTGTATGTATAGCATTATACATGGGCCCCTTCTAGGAATCTGTGCTATTTATCTTTTGTGATATTACATGCAGATCTACCACTCTGTAAACCTACTTTTGTATATAAGCCCGGCAGGAATATTATTCCTGCTTTATCCCTAAAGATAAAGATCAGGGCCCTGGAAATTTTATGTAACAAAGGAAGGTAATAAATAGTAGTACTAAGTCTTTTTAAACCTATCAATGGTACACACTCATAGCTTCAGCGATTATAGTGATTTGTGTCTGTATGAGTGTGTGAGTGTGTAAATGGATGCATGTAATGGAATATGGGACATGAGGCATGGTACGTCATGATGTGGCAGGTACTGTAAGACAGGAACAAATAGTCCAGTACATACAACATTAACCCAGTACATACAACCAATGGGGGGAGGGGTTGGGAGGGGGGCCTTCCTCTGAAAAAATTGTTGGGGCCTTTGCCCCCATGGCCCCCATGCTCCTATACCACTGTGTATAAAACACACAATCCAGTTACACACATGAAAAACACATCAGTCAGAATATAAATAGTTGAGAAAGAGTGTTGGATAGTAAGCCAATGAAAGCACTGTAACCAAAAAAAGTTCAAATAGACAAAGCTTATGAGTGAATCCATGTAGCACATAACAATTTACAGGGTGTACAGCAAGGGGAAAGAATAGTGGAAAGAGTGTGTATAAGTGTGACGTGAGACGTGTGTATGTGTTGGTTCATGGATGTGTGTGTGCCAGCCATGCAGATGAAATTAAAAAACGGTGGGCGTTTAGAATATATGTGCCAGCAGAACGCAAATCCCGACAATAAGGAAGGGTTATATGTGTTCCAGCCTAGCTGCGCTGCATGTGTCTTTAACTCGACCGCGCCTCTCCCATAGCCTAGCTGATACACCGTGCACTATATCTCATGGCTCTGACGTACTGTTATAGGTTGTGAGCCTATAAAAATGGCCACGCAATGAGTGGCACCCAAAGAGTATGACCGAATCGACAGGACACATATTGTTGTGCGCGCGTATCGGTACTGGTAGTACGTACCGTGTTTTGTATGGTGATGGTAGCTGAATCCCACGCATTTTGATCGCTTAACGAATCTTGTTAGTTATAGAAGAGAACCACTAACGTTTGTAAGAACGTAAAACATGTAGTGGCATGGGCACGGGAGGTTATTGTATATTCATGTGCTCGGAGTAGCGGGAACCAGGTTGTAGTAGGTTAATGGCGCGAAATGAACGAGAAATGTGCAATTACTTTGCACAGCTGTATCTCCGTAACGGATCAAGTAAAAATTAACGAACAGGACAAATCGATAGGTACAGGACCCCTCTGCGTATAAACCGATTTTGAAGTGAATTGAGATGTCCTGCCGAAAGATATGGCCAGTTTGAACCCCAAGGGGTATCGGACGTTGCAACACTGGCACGAAGCTAATGCAAGAGCCCAAAATTTATTTTACCACAGAGAAATGATGTAGTATGAAGTGTTGAAAATAGGAAGTCAATAGCATTTACGGTTCGGGAGATGTAGCGATTTCAAAGTGAATAATTTTTATAACATACGACATTTTCTCAGACCCTGTCCCATATATATATATACTATGAAGGTTATAATACAATGCCATGATACAATACTTGCAAGGTGGGAACATCATACATGTACATGTAGGGGGTGGAAGTTTAAATGTGATAATACCCATTCTTGTAATCTCTCAATGCAAACTTGTCTCCAGGCTCTTCATCAATAGTTGATTACCAACAAAATTCTTTCATACAAAGCACAGATACTTACTTTAAACCAAACCAGGTTCACTCGAAAGGAGCTACAATTTTACATGGAGGGGGAGGGGAGGAGGTGGGGTGTGTCTAGAAAGTGGTCATATACATGGAAGTGTTTTGGCGAACATGATTCCATGAAGTCATATAAGTGTTTAAACATGGTGAACATCATTCCATGAAGTAAATTTACAGGCACTAATTGAATTCCTCTGTAAATACTGGTATAAACTATTTTCATTGAAGCATACCTCTGCTTTTGATGGCTGATTTCTCCCACCAGTAGAATGTCCAGACCTTCCATCATTAGATGCCTCAGCTAATGGTTGCATTGCACTTAACTTGACAACTGATACATATGGAATAATATCTTAAACATCCTCTATAAAAAAATTGGTGGGATACAGGATTTGAAGGCAAAGATGGCAAATAAAGCCTGAAATGAAACATATTTGCAACTACATTACAGTTGAATATAGGTACGTCCCATTTCATGTTTCACTCAAAACTTCGTTACTTTGTACACTACTATACAGCCATCAAATTCGATACCCACCAACTTTATTGTGGTGGGTATCGAATTTGATGGCTGTATAGTAGTGTACAAAGTAACGAAGTTTTGAGTGAAACATGAAATGGGACGTACCTATATTCAATCTACAACTTTCTTTCAAATGAACCGTTGGAGTACAATGTGCCATCTTTGCCTTCAAATCCTATATCTTTTGGGAGGGGTGTATGTTTATAAACAAAAGTGAAAATGCCTATTAAAACCAAAACTACTACAGACAGTTTTACCTTCCATTGCTGTAGGATGCTCTGTAACATTGCCTTCAATAGTAGCTGCAGATTGCATGTTTGTTGCAGTCACTCCTAAATCACCATATGTTCCCTGAAACAGAAACCAAGTGTTACATACAAAGAGGCATACTGTATTCATGTACAGCACATGACATGCATAACAATACTACACATGCAGATGATGTGCTGTAATGCTAGGGGTGTGTCATCAATAGCCAAAATATATACATGTATAGTGAAATGTCAGTTAATCTAATAAACATAAATGCTAAGCAGCTCCATCTAGGTCCTTACTAATGGCATTACACCTGGGGAGGGAACAGTTACATGTAACCACCAATGGTGGGTGGGTACCAATAGGCAGAGCACAGTGTTATTAATGGATGGAGCACAGTGCCAATAGAAGGAGGGGCACAGTACAAATAATGACCCAATGGGTTAAGAACATGGCAAAAATAATAGTAATTGATATACAAAATAACACATACACATGTATACATTCTGTAACATACACAATGTGACGATCAAACGTGGGCACACTTGTTTCATCTCTATTGACTGCTGTTCTATATCAGCACCAGGTGGTAAAGAACCCGGGCTTGAATGAGATCTCACTGACAGTAACCTGACACCTAATAGCAACAGGGAAAGTGCAGGAGCTGAGTTGGATAGATCAGTGAGAAGGGGCAAAAGTATCTACGCAAGTTGCATTCCAAACCAAACATTTGCCATTTGAACATGGAACCATTGAGATGCTTATTATCTGCACAATCAAGATCAGTGGGTTCTAGTCAAGAAGGAACATTAGCTGAAGACAATGCTCTGTGCAAGATGTCATTTAGCATAGCATGGCGGAAGTGGCGACTAACGCTAAATCGACAACTATGCACCAGGCCCATTTTGTACACACTGCTGCAACATATTGGGTCTGAGCATGAAACTATCTGTTTATGTGTATGTTAGCCACAAATTACAATTACAGTATGAATTAATTTTAACAGTGTTATGTAAAACTATTTATTGTTGCACAATGCTCACCCTATTCTATTAGCATGTGTTAACATATATGCACAGTTACATGTACTAAAATCTGCATACAAAAGAATACACGAGTATGGATGCACAATATGAGAGTCAATATGAAGTATGGTGGCTTTGTTTGTACTACTAAATGTCAAAATATCTTTACTAGGTCACGTGGTGAAGCATAAGATGGATTAGGCACCGTAATGAGATCTGAGGAAAAACGGAAGAATTACTGTACAAGGTTCTGCTTTCACATTTCCTGAACTTGTTTCCTCATCATTTCTCTATGTGAAACCTGATTCTCTGATAACCAGCCCAGTTAGAATTAAATGTACCAGTGTCACAATGTGCTTCAAATTTGGTACGTACTTAGCAGAATTGATTTATTCAAAACATATGGGGATATAACACAAACATTCCTGCTCAATTTGCGCCAATGATTTAGGCAGACTGAGTTCCATCCAATAAACCAGAGGCAGGTGGCTACATTATCGACTTGAATCAAGTGGGGAAAGTGTTTACCATATCTCTATAAATCAATGAACAGAAAAAACATCAAGACCCCTCCAATGTACATAAAACTTTATCTGATGAAGTTTAATTTGTACATGTATATGTATCTAAAAGTTTGTCCATGTACCAGTGCGTAAAAGTAGAAACCAAAATGTGATTAAAAAATTAGATTAGAGGTAAATAATAGAAAGGAAACCTTTTGGCCCATAACATCTACCACCTAAAGCAGATCAAGTGCCACAGCTGAGCAGAACACCTCCAGTACCTGGGTCTTGATGTTCTGTTAACCCATTGATTCCGGATTGTGATTAAGGGAGGGATCGATGGGTGGGAGGGGGGAGGGTGTAGTGTCCTGCAGACTTGTTTGTTAGCCTTTAATGGTAGGTGTCTGGAATATACTGGAGCTGAAAAACCAATGTGCCAGAGTATTGGCCAGAGTATCAGACATACAAGTTCAGATTTTCTGGAGATCTGGCTGACATAACTTTGCCGGACAGTCCGTTGTATTGTCTATACATGTATGCTCCTTCTGTTGTGTATGCGCTGTTGTGAATATACCTTTCCTGTAGAAGGTAGCATAACTATGGGTTAGCATAGCTACGAGCATGAGAACTCCAGAACATGACTCTCCTAATAAACAAGTGAGCGTTTTACTTCAGGGATAGGTAACCAGTAGGCAGTCCATGGAATAAGGATGGCCAAACATAGGTCACCTGATATCAAAGGTCTCCAGAGTATTATTTGATCGCATCATCGAACATACTCTGCACATGTATGAGAATAACTACATGTATGTTTATGCTGCACAAAAACAATAGTCTGCTTTTGTAGGGTCAAAGCTATTTGGAAGTGGCATGATATGGCCACATGAAAGGGGAAGTAGAAAATACATGACCACCTAACTACATGTACATGCATGATTGATTACCATCTGTTCTCTTTGTTCCTTTGATGATGACGAATTTTTTGATGGTGATGGTGATGATGATGATGGTGATGATGATGACGGTACCAGCAATCCCTTCAACAATAATGATGCCTGTATGAAATGTGTAATGAAATAGCAATAAATCCCAATAACCACAAATGCCACTAGATCACATAAGGACGCATAATGCTGTGTTGTCACAGCTGTGTGCCAACACGTAAATTGATACTTTCAAAACATATGCACTTCACTCCATCATACAAATGTGTAAACCTACGTGTACTTGCATGCTTAAAGCACAAATTTAAATGTTGAATGGCTCATAACTATACTACTTAATAAACATGTACAATTACCTAGGGGTGAAGGTGAAGGTGAAGGTGGATACATCCTTGGCGTTGAAGAAGGTTCTGAAAAAGAATACAACATAAATCACAAACTACTTACATGTACATCACTCATGCATGCACATGTACCTGGTGACATGGTAGGTGGTCCAAGCACATCCACCACCACTCCACTAATAGCTGGTACTGATGACACACTTCCATCACTCTCTATGGTACAGACCATAACTGAATACTTTCCTGTACTCAAAGGACCATTGGAAGAGAAGGGACATAGAGAAATGTTGACTGGTGTGTCCAATGATCTCCCAACCACTCTGCAGTAGGTTATACCAGTAGCTGTGTCTGTTAGATACACCAAACATCCTGTGGCCAGGGAGCCAGGGTTGAAGAGACACACCAGTCCAGTGGGAGATGAGGTGTTGACAGAGATACCAATAACACCAAATGTACCTGGAACCATCAAGCAACAAGCATTGTAATGGACTGTGGTGCAATGAGAGACTACTCACTTATGAGAACTGAGGAGGTGGTGTTTCCATAACCATTGGATGCAGTGATGGTGAGGTTGAAGTGTTTGTTGGGAGGCAAAGAAATAGTGATATTGAACTGGCCTCCATTTTGTGGGAGTGTCTTCACAGATGGCACTGTGAGTACATCAGACCCAGATATGGCCACTACCTTGTAGTACATGTAGCACACTCCTGATTGAAACTTAAAGTAGAGATACATGTAGAACATTATGCATGTGAGGTATACAATACATTAAAATTACCGTACAGCGTAAGTACCCACCCCTATATGGCTCTACCCTCAACAAAAAATTGCTGGTGTTGAACAGTGCGCATCTCTGTAAGTATTTCTGTTGCCAACATGGTCTCAAAACTATGCCTGAATGAAATGTTAGCCCAGTAGAACTCTAGATCCTAAGTCTTAATGCTGGCAGTATTGTGCATAATTATGAAGGCCAGGTAGCCCACCATTTCCACATTGTCCTTCCCCTTTCCCCCTAGATGAAGTGTGCTTGAATATTATTTATGTGTTCAATCTCCCCTGTTCTAGATGAAGGAGGAGCTATAGATATTACTTTTGCTTTTCATCTTACAGAACCATATAATTATGCATGGCATTGTACTGCAATCAACAATTAATAAAGCAGAAGAAGATAAAATATCAGTGATGTAGTGTCTTATTACAATAACACTGGTATTTTATTTTAGTTTCCAGTAGAATTAACTATTGAATACTGTATGTTACACTATGTTACCCCATACATGTATAAGCATCTATGACCCATGATACTGAAGGAGCCACATGAGGACAGGGGAAGCATAGCTCCCATGTGGACAGGGAAAGCATAGCTCCCATGTGGACAGGGGAAGCATAGCTCCCATGTGGACAGGGGAAGCATAGCTCCCATGTGGACAGGGGAAGCATAGCTCCCATGTGGACAGGGGAAGCATAGCTCCCATGTGGACAGGGGAAGCATAGCTCCCATGTGGACAGGGGAAGCATAGCTCCCATGTGGACAGGGGAAGCCTGTGCCACAGTGCAGACATATATAGCTCACTGATAAGTTTTACAACAGATCATTCTGGTCCCCAGACTACCTCAAACCCTAAAGCCTCATGCACAGTTGGAACCTGTTGTACAAATAGCCCTACTAAAATGATGGCGTACTTCAATTACCTAGAATGACAAGAATGATGCTCTGAAGGTAACTTATCATAAAGAATACATGTTTGGGTCTTGTGGTATGAACAAGCCAATTGGAGCACTTCATGCCATTGAAGTTATGGTAGTTTAAAAGATCATACCAGCATTGTCGGGGAAGCTGGGGGGGGAGGGGGGGGGGGGGGGGAGATTTGCTACATTTCAGTGACACAAAAGCAGTATTTGGGACTATGATATGGTTAGTGATTTGGTTTGTCCATGAAAGCTAGAGACAGGCTATGACCCAGCTCAGAAGTGAGAAGTGATTTGCCTAGCAGTTTTTGTGGCAGGTAGGAGTCAAGTAAAAACTCCTAATGTAAAAACACATCTAAAAGCAACACAGAAGTTGTTTTGTGATGGACAAAGAGAAAAAGAAACAAAGCACTGCACCCTCCCTACAAGCACTTCACCCTCCCTACAAGCACTGCACCCTCCCTACAAACACTACACCCTCCCTACAAGCACTGCACCCTCCCTACAAGCACTGCACCCTCCCTACAAGCACTGCACTCTCCCTACAAGCACTGCACCCTCCCTACAAGCACTGCACTCTCCCTACAAGCACTGCACCCTCCCTACAAGCACTGCACCCTCACTACAAGCACTGCACCTCCCTACAAGCACTACACCCTCCCTACAAGCACTGCACCCTCCCTACAAGCACTGCACCCTCCCTACAAGCACAGCACCCTCCCTACAAGCAATGCACCCTCCCTACAAGCACTGCACCCTCCCTACAAGCACTGCACCCTCCCTACAAGCACACAGTATACCTATTACAACTGAAAACGTTGCAAAGCCTGCTTGTTGCAGTTCATATCAGTCTATCAGTGCATTTGTTAGCAATGACATCACAGATAGGATGAGTAAGTCTTTAACAGCAACCTTCAACACGAAGTCAGACATGCATAAGCAGTTATTAATATCAATAACTCAGTTCTATCATGATGTGAGACAAGTGAAACTAAACTCCAACAACTAACCTTAAACCAAGTTATTGTATACTACCACCATAGCTACTAAAATGGAAATGCTTTTTTAATAAACGAAACAGAAACTACAACTTACAACTAAAATCATACTTAGTTGACAACAACCTCCAAGCTATGCCACACATGCACCCTCCCCACACAACCTTCACACACACACCCGCACACACATGCACACACACACGCATATGCGCGCACACACACACACACTGTACGAGGTCCTCCAATATGCACCATTTTATGCATATAATAAACACTGAACAGTGCTAAAGTGCATACTACAAGTAAATTCATTATCATCAATAGAATAAGGCCCTACACTCAAAAGTACCGCAATTACCTAGTTAAATTACCTAGTAAAAAGCTGTAAAAGGTAATGCTGTAAGCAGCTTGTGAGACCTTTGTCCCTTAAAAGAATAGTGAGTCACATGGAGCTAGTTCTATCTTTAAGAAGCTATGATACTCCATAAAAGTTGACAACATATACAGTACAAGGAGGGGATATATAGGAACTGGAGTGTAGAACGTCCAACTGCAAGGCAGACTAGACTCCTTGCTCTATCAGTTTTTAAGCACTGGCCAATGGAGAATGCCTCTACATATGAAGTTATGAATTAGTGAACATTTCCAAATTCAGTGTCTTAGTGGCACATTGTGAAAGGAAATACCATTTGCTATACATATTAGAAGGTACATCAGGTCTAGTTGAGCGCCAGCCATAAATGGTCCTCACAGGGTCAGTTCCCACCCCACCCCTCAACTCATGTTTCCATGTACACTTACAATTGATGTATACATGCACTCTTACAAGAGCAACTTTTTAAAAAGGCTTAGTATGCACACTTACAGCATGTATGGCTAGTTGGTAGGCATGGCTAGCTGGTAAGTATGGCTAGTTGGTAGGCATGGCTAGTTGGTAGGTATGGCTAGTTGGTAGGTATGGCTAGCTGGTAGGTATGGCTAGCTGGTAGGTATGGCTAGCTGGTAAGTATGGCTAGTTGGTAGGCATGGCTAGTTGGTAGGTATGGCTAGTTGGTAGGTATGGCTAGCTGGTAGGTATGGCTAGCTGGTAGGTATGGCTAGCTGGTAGGTATGGCTAGCTGGTAGGTATGGCTAGTTGGTAGGTATGGCTAGTTGGTAGGCATGGCTAGCTGGTATGTATGGCTAGCTGGTAAGTATGGCTAGTTGGTAGGCATGGCTAGTTGGTAGGTATGGCTAGTTGGTAGGTATGGTTAGTTGGTAGGCATGGCTAGCTGGTAAGCATGGCTATTTTGACAACAAATAAACAGGATGCAGTACACCCCAAAAAATTCTACACACCTACATGCATCCCCGCTGACATGCATCCCCACTGACATATATCCCCACATATGCACCCCCACCCCCAAACATATGCATCCCCACACATACGCATCTGCATCTCCACACATGCATCTCACACACCCCACATCCACACACACATGCAACATCATTTACTCCCCCCCCCCTGCCACATGTACACACCCACATACACGTTATGGTGTCTCCAATATGGGTGTATGCATATGTAGGACTGAGTACAAATTGGATAAATTGTGCTGAAGTATAAAGGCTGAGGTACATGTACATGTATGTATCCATGGTTCATACAGCACAACCATATTAAAATTCCCAAACCTTTCATGAACTTATTACTAACTTTTATACCCTTTTCAAGACTCTACAAGTAAGTGATGTAGGTGTATAAGCTATGTTATGTATACCTCTTTGCAGATCAGAAGTTGTAAATACTGTAAATAATGAACACTGACAGATGGTAAAGATACAAAGCTGAGTTGCATGAATGAAATATGAAACAAAATTAATTTTTAAAGAGCTTTTAACTCTTTCAGCTTTATGCTTATCTGCTCATTAATTGCCACAATCTCATTATCTTTCTCTTTTCCACCACGTCTCAAAGCATTGGATTTAGAAATTTTAGAAATGTATTCTAAATTAGATGTTGATTCAGCTTTGTCAGCAAATTCATCAGCTGATTTAACTAAAGCATCTCTGTTACTTCTTGCTCTTCAGTTCTTCAAGTTCATCATAGGTCATCTTACGTTTCTCTCCTTTTTTACTTTCCTCTTTCTTTTTTTGAACCTCATCCAAATATGCAGAATACCTTTGCCTTGACATAGAGGCAGATACATACGAGTTCCTTTGTAATTCTTACATTCAAAGCACCTCCCACAGACTTGATATGGTCTGAAATAGTTTGCTGAGCTTTTAGAGTATGCTCCAGCATATTCTCCAACATTATCTCTTTGTTTACTGAGAAACCTCTCTCAACTGAGGTTTGGCCATGAGAGAGAAGTAGAATCTTCCTTGAGAGAGACAAGAGGTGTTCATACTCCACTTTCTTTTAACTCTCCTTTGCCAGACACATAGCTTAAAACAGAAGTAGCAGCACCTGGTGGTACATCATTACCATTACCAAGAAACTCAGTTATGTTTGGCTGCCCCTTTGCAGCAGTTAATTGTAATGAAAGAAGCTGCTTGTGCTTATTCCCATCAGCATGGCTAATGAGGCCAGCTTTGCCAGAAAAAGACTTCTTACAAATTGTACAGACTTCTTTATGACGGTTTTTTGCATCCCTAGCAACCCATTTTTAAAATTCAGCATTAACAAGCCATGCGTCATTGAACGAGCAAATGCCTGGCATCCTTTCAAAAACGAAGCAGAATATCAACACACTAAATTACGTTTGTATTCGTTGCGCTATACTGAAGCGCTGATTGATTACTTCAAACGCAGTTTTGTGTTTTGTTTGTACATATACGTAAGAGTCTTGCCATTGCTTTGACAACTCAGTAAAGTACCCGCATGCGTAACATGTATTTCCGCGTACGCAATTAATGTAATATGCACTCACGATCGTAATGCACCTACTTTGTATTGACGCAAAGGCATACTGTACTTGCAAGTGCAACGCACATCTACTCACCTTTGAAATCGTCGCTAAAACAAATTTCTAAATAGCGCCAAAAGTTCGAAATGCAACGCACACGGATTCAAAACGCGCGTACGCGTACTTCGAAGTGCGGTCAGTATAAATTTTTTTAAAAACTTTCCATATTGTGCCGTATTCCCAAACTTTTCCGGGCCCTTGAAATCATAAAACGCAAATCCATAACTTTTCCAGGATTCCAAAACCTGTACGAACCCTGTGTATCAGATTGTAATAGCAGGCAAAGCTACAGCACTTAACCAGGGGGGGGGGGGCTCACTTTCGGCGACACCCACGGGCTTCTACCCTGGGACAGCCACCAAACCATGACAGGCATCTTGGTTTGGAACACAGGCCGACCCAATGGTGACCAGCGTCACCAGTTGGTCCCTGTAGGCCCAATGGTATGTGTTAAGTATCGATGCACACAGATCTAGGCATGCACGTTGTTCGCCATATCTCGGTAATTTCCAAGATAATGAATAATCATTGAGTCACGCGATACACCCAGCGATTGGCATACATACATCACATCTTTTCCCCCTTTAATTGTCTATCGGAAGTCTCGCTAGAGACTTCCATATAGGTTGTGACCCCGACTATGAATTTAATTAAAATCCAGCGACCCTACCATAGCTTCGCTCCCGACGATCGGATCGTTTAACTTGTTGCGGCAATTGATCTAGAAGTCAAAACTGAGTAGTTTCGTTTTTGTTTCACGTCGTAAAACCGCGTGGTTGTCGAGAACGAAAAATACTGCTGTCCTCGTTCCCCTTCCAAAAATAATGGGCGGGTCGTCTGCTTCTTCTTGAGAACTCATAACTCGGGACAGGAACACTTTTAAGCAATGAAAATTGCACCAATAGCTTTAGAATTTGCTGGAGGACTCGCTTTTAGGCTTTGATACACAAAAGCCTAAAAGCCTACATACGGTCTTATCAAGTCTAATTAACCGATTACCGGCCAATTTAATTATCCGTCAATACGTACGGTCACTGCCGTAGAATATTTTCGTAGCTGCCTCGAAATTGCGTTTAAAGGCGTTTCTTCACTAGCAAAGGCAAACCGGATCGATCCGCATTGTGGCCAATGAATTTAATCAGTGAGTACATTGATCCATATACACTGATTAAATTCATTGACCACAATGCGGATCGATCCGGTTTGCCTTTGCTAGTGAAGAAACGCCTTAATAGAAATAGGTATCGTCTTAAAAATGCTAACAAAAGCAGAACGAAGCAAAATATGTATATTCAAGTTTCTTTCTACCGTTAGTAAAGTCTCTATTGCATATTATAAAACCTACGCTTTGTTGCGATCGTTTCTTTCTCCGTCGAGGCGCTCGTGTTCAATATACGTAAGGCAGTGAAATCGGTTCTTATTCGGCAATGACACGAATGTTCGCATTTTCAGTCGAAATACCAAGTAAGAGGACTATTATGTATTTTCTTTAAAATGTTGTTGTCTTACGCAAAAGTTCGAAATATGATGGGCAGCAGCCAACCCATGTTGAAGTGAGTTCTAATTATTGCGCGCATGCTATGCTCTGTTTGAATACCCCTCTTTCTATAGGAACTGTGCAAGCCTAGCTGATTTGTAATCCATTTACCTTTGAAGGCCACTAATGGCACAATGTAAAGCTTTACTGCGTTTGAAGGTGTGTTTGTTCACACAAGCTTCCCCCAGCAAAAAGTTCTTGCGCAAGACTTGCCCAAGGTCTTGCCTTCTTGGGCAAGTCTTGCCCAAGATTACTCAAGATCTTGCCTTCTTGGGCAAGAAATGTGTATTTACAAGGTACTTTGATTTCTGCATGAGAGCATAGGGCAAGAGGGTACTCATTAATTTGCTGCCCATTTTAGTCAAGTTTCTTCATGTATAGATTACTCTGATGCAAATTACATTTATAATGTCAAAACAGCATACAACATATCAAAGTACAACTTGTCAATAAATCAAGTTGTCTAGTGCTTGTCATAAACGTCATTTGGCAGATATACTATTATATCGATCATGAGTGAACATGAACCCCACCTGCATACAATTAACACGTAATTAACGCTAGCCAATATGCACATATAATAGTACTAATTCGAATTCATTTCACGCGAGCCACGTTGCTTGTATCGTGCTGCCATCCTTTCTGGTACAGAAAGAGCGGGGTTCCTTAGGTACTCTTTGTACCGTTTTCGGTTTCCACCAGTGTGATCACTCATATAACCGGCAAGCTCAAATTTTGCGAAAACAATTTTTTATGCGTAAAAATTTCGTACCACGTGCTAGCTTGTATCATGCCGCCAAAAAGTAAAGTGTACAGTGAAACCTCCACCAAGATACCTACACGAGAACATTGAAATTGCTGTCGATGACAAACGAGCTGATGATCGTAAGTTTTCATCTTATGGTACCGCGTACGTCTATAGAGCCTAATAATGTGCACTTCAAGTGTTAACGTTATAACGTGCGCGCATATAGTAGTAGTACGTACATGTCATATACACATGCGCATTTCGACGTTTGACAAGGCTGGCTATTGGCCGTTTCAATATATATAATTATAGCAACGTAGATGGAAAGTTGTTTATGATCACAGCGCGCACGAAAGGGCTTCATTATATATCACAACATACCGCTTGTGACAGTGCATGGTACGCCTCTGAGCGAGGCAGAGTTGGATAGTGGCGGCGTTTAGCTAGCCTTTTATCAACTCTCGTATGCGTGAAATAAAAAACGCCCACGCTATTATATTTCAATAGACCTTACGTCTACGTCATCACGCGCGTCTACATGTACTGTTGTATGTTTAGAGAACAGTAGAGAATACACTTGCAAGACATCATCACTCTCAACGGATAAAGGGAATATGTCTCCCAGGATGACTTAAAGGGTCTATAAAGGAACAAGTTATTCTGTCATTTCAAGCGTTTTAAGGGTACTCCGTATCCATCCAGTTAGAATAAGAAAGTACTTGTTCATTCTCATACAGCGGATGCAAGCCCCCTATTTCCAAAAGACTCTGCATCTGAGGGAAATGTTCAGTAGTGATAACAAAGTGGTATGCAATTAAATGTTATTCCAGTATAATTGAACTGACATCATTTTTACCAGGACCATGCAAGGCAGAAACAGAAAGCTAAGTCCTCATCCATTTCACAGAGCCACAGTGATGAAGAAACAGAAATGCAGGTATATTATAATCAGGAAAGGTAAATATTATTACAGTACAACTCAACATGCAAAGCAGAAACAGAAAGCTAAGTCCTCATCCATTTCACAGAGCCACAGTGATGAAGAAACAGAAATGCAGGTATATTATAATCAGGAAAGGTAAATATTATTACAGTACAACTCAACATGCAAAGCAGAAACAGAAAACTAAGTCCTCATCCATTTCACAGAGCTACAGTGATGAAGAAACACAGGTATGTGTAATTTAAAATGTTAGAACATTAATTAAATATCAATTTTTTTAACCAGGACTATGCGAAAGGAGAACAGAAAGCTAAGCATATGGTTATTTCACACGAAAAGGTATAGCATTTGTAACTTCCAAAGCATGAAGCACACTAACAGCATTGAATATAAATTTTACTAAGAGGTTAGGGTTAGGGTAGCACATTTTAAAATATATATTTCTTTTATAGAAGGATGGGGTCAATCTGCTAATGCTAAATGTACCAGATCCTGTTAAGTATGGTCTTGCGTTGCTGGATTTTATCTTCAGTGAAGATGAGCAAGCAGAATGCTGTTAAAAAAAGCTCCACCACAAGCAACATGCAGTTTGTCCACAAAACCCCCTTTGTCGTCTACAAGGGTGAAGTAAATTGAAGGTACAATATTTGAACTCTGCATTATGAAATGGTTATACTTAATCATTTATAGAATGTATTGACAAAAAGTTCGGGAATGGATCTGTGACAGCACATGATTTGGAGCAGGAAATCCCTCAATCAAAAGTGTAGGGACAAGCAGAAAGAGAAACTGAAAAAAGAAAAGTTGCTGAATGTGAGTAGGCTTTCGCTGAGGAAAGTGCATGATGTGTGAACACAACATTGCAATGTGCAATGAAAGCTACAATATCATGATGATTTGAAACAGGCATTTGTGTTGAGTCATATGGGAATGGGCGTTAATACTCTTGGACAAAATCTTGGGCAAGTCTTGCTCCAGCTCTTGCCCAAGATCTTGGGCAAGTCTTACACAAGATCTTGGGCAAGCCTTGCACAAGATCCTTTGCTGAGTCCGCAAGATTTTGGCAGCCATAATCTTGGCACTTTGGGCAAGTCTTAGGCAAGTCTTGGACAAGATCTTGGGCAAGTCTTAGGCAAGTCTTGCCCAAGATCTTGTCCAAGATCTTGGGCAAGTCTTGCGCAAGAACTTTTTGCTGGGGATCCCACACATGTGGTGGAGAGGTGCAATGGTGATATGGGGGTGTAGTGGTGATTTGGAAGTGTAGTAGTGATGTAGTTGTGCAGTGGTGATGTGGGGTGCACTGGGGTGTAGGGTGGGATGTGTTCAGTACTGATGTGGGGTGAAGTGCGGATATGGGGTGATGTGGGCTGAAGGGGTGATGTGTGGGGAAGTGGTGATGTGGGCTGAAGTGTGGATGTGGGTTGAAGTGGTGATGTGGGATTCAATGGTGATGTGTGGGCACTGGGGATGTACGGGTTCAGTGGTGTGGGAGTTCAGTGGAAATGTGGGTGATGTGGGTACCCGGAAGCAGTGATGATGTGGGGTGCTTTGGTGATGTGGGGTGCAGTGGTAATGTGGGGGTGCAGTGGTGATGTGGGGTGATGTGTGGGTGCAGTGGTGATGTGTGAGTGCAATGGTTATGTAGGGTGAAGTGTGGGTGATGTGGGAGTGTAGTGGTAATGTGGGGTGCAGTGATGTGTGAAGCAATGGTGATGTGGGTGCAGTGGTGATGTGGGAGCAGTGGTGATGTGGGTGCAGTGGTGATGTGGGTGAGTGCAGTGGTGATGTGGGTGAGTGCAGTGGTGATGTGGGATGATGGGTGGGTTCAGTGGTGATGTGGGAGTGTAGTGGTAATGTGGGGTGCAGTGGTGATGTGGGTGAGTGCAGTGGTGATGTGGGAGTGTAGTGGTAATGTGGGGTGCAGTGGTGATATGGGTCAGTGCAGTGGTGATGTGGGAGTGTAGTGGTAATGTGGGGTGCAGTGGTGATGTGGGAGTGTAGTGGTGATGTGGGGTGCAGTGGTGATGTGGGTGCAGTGGTGATGTGGGATGCAGTGGTGATGTGTGGGTGCAGAGATGTGGGGTGATGTATGAAGCAATGGTGATGTGGGAGTGGAGTGGTGATGTGTGGTGATGTGGGTGCAGTGGTGATGTGGGATGATGGGTGGGGTGATAGTGGGTGCAGTGTTGATGTGGGGTGATGTGTTAGTGCAGTGGTGACATGGGGTGATGTGTTGGTGCAGTGGTGACGTGGGGTGATGTGTTGGTGCAGTGGTGACGTGGGGTGATGTGTGGGTGCAGTGATGATGTGGGGTGATGTGGGTGCAGTGGTGATGTGGGGTTCAGTGGTGATGTAGGATTGTAGTCTGCTTCATTCTCATCCTCTTCCACTTCTACCCCTCTGTCCTCATCACTTGCAGCTGCCCAGCCCCATCCATGTTATCATCACTACTGGCATTGTTGAAGTCGATATTTACAACACAGAAGTCTTCATCCCTGTTCATGGAGTCAAAGACCTCTCCCAGTTTCGTCATACCTAATGCCATTGTTTTGTGGGTGATGGTATCTACAGCACTTACCTCACGCTTGGTACGGGCATATACTACGACCCGCCTCTTGACTTTTTAACCGTAATTTTCATAAATAATTATAATACAAACTAGCGTGTCCCGTGAAAAATCAGTTACGCGGACGTACGTTGGAAATTAGATGCGGCGCTTTCATAACAGCTGGACAACTGAGTTGTGATTTTGTGTCGATGGTGAGCGTACGACATACGCGATTCTGACGTTAAACATCCTTAATTACGAGACGCATTTATGCGCCTACGGCCGGTAATCGGTTAAGCAAAAGTATCTATTTGGGTGTTAAAAAAATTAAGGAAACAAGTAAATAAAAACATTCTCACTGAGAAAGTTGGTGGGATATAGGTTTTGCAGGCAAATAGTATGCTAGTATACTGGTGTAAAAAGCAAGGAAACAAGTTTTATCAGAAGGGAAAATGTAATAGTCCTATATTTAGCACAGAAACAGCATATGCCTTAGTCGAAGTGTGCTAAATATAGGACTATTACATTTTCCCTTCTGATAAAACTTTTTTACACCAGTATACTAGCATACTGTTTGCCTGCAAAACCTATATCCCACCAACTTTCTCAGTGAGAATGTTTTTATTTACTTGTAAATCTATTTGGTCTCTTTACTGCCCTTCCACTCTTTGTTCGTCTTGGTGGTAGTGATTGTTCACATCCTGAACTCTCTGTTTCCTCCTCTACTTCACCTTCTGCTTGTTTGCCCTCTGGAATTGTTTTAGTCCCTCTTGAGTGGGCTCTATCTTCTACCTCTGTTTCAGGGTTGGAGGCTGTCCCCAGTCCTTCCTGTGGTGGATTGGTTTGGAAGCTTTCTTTTCCTCTTCCCTGCTGGCTGCCTGCTTCATCTTTGTCCCGTGAAGGTGCTACTTCCTGTTTTGCCTCCTCTTGTTGAGGTTCTTGGGGCAGTTCTCTGAGGCTTAGGTCTTTCATTATCTGGTCAGCGTGTCGCTTCCATACGCCTCCCCCTTTTAACCGCACAAGGTATGTTTTTGACTCATATTTGGCCTCCACCACTCCTTGTATCCATCTCGATTCAGCTGTCCGACTATAGTCCCGAACTACTACTGTATCCCCAACTTCAAAGTTTCTTTCAGTAGCTCCAGGTCTTGATTCGATTTGTTTTGCCTGGTTCTTACTCACTGTCTCTTCCAAACTTGGTCGCAGTAGATGCAGACGGTCCTCAAGTCCCTCTTGAGCATCAGTTGGGCTGGGGTCCTCCTTGGTGGCATGTGTTGCATTGCGATAGTTTATCAAGAAGTTTGATATGCGGTGTCTAAGAGATCTCTCTTCCTTTCTGGTTGCCTGAATCACCTGCTTTAGAGTCTGTACAAATCGCTCTGCTAACCCATTTGTTGCTGGGTGGTATGGACTTGTTTTTGTGTGCTTAATGTGATTCAGCTTTCCAAACCTCTCAAAACATTGTGACGCAAATTGTGGCCCGTTGTCTGTCACCATTTGCGCTGGGAGCCCCACCTGGAAAACAGTGTTCCTCAACTGTTGACTCTGCTGTGGTATCTTCCATGATCACCACTTCTGGCCATTTTGAGTATGCATCAACTACTATCAATAACATCTTCCCTTCCACTGGGCCTGCAAAATCAAGGTGGATTCTTCTCCATGGCCCATCCGGTAGCTCCCAGGGATGTAGTTGCGTTAACTTGGGGCCTTGCTTGGACTCCTGGCACCCCTTGCACGACTGTGCTGTCTTTTCTATTTCCTTATCTATTCCAGGCCACCACACCAGACCCCTTGCAAGACTCTTCATTTTGACCACTCCTAAATGGCCTTCGTGTAGCTCTTCCAACACTTGTTTCCGCAGCTTTGTGGGGATCACCGGCCTTCCACCCCAGAGCAGACATCCCTGTTCCACCGCCAACTCCATCCTCATGTGCCAGAAAGGAGCTAAATTTCCGTCTTTCTCGAAAATCCTGTTCCTTGGCCAGCCTTGCTTGCTAAAGAGCAGTACCTTTACCTTTGACAGGGTAAGATCATTCCATATGGCTTCTTTCAGTTGTGATGCGGTGATCGGTAACAGTTCCAACTTCATTACTGAGCTGGATGCGTCTTCATCTATTTCCACTTCTTCCATGGTCTCCCTTGGCAATTGTGACAGGGCATCAGCATTAGCATGGAGTGAGGTATTCCTGAAGCAGAAGTCAAAGTCGTAGCCTTGCAGGAATATGGCATACCTCTGTAGGCGAGCTGTTGTCATGGGGGGGTAACCCTTTCTTGGGGTTCAGGATGGTGGTTAGAGGTTGGTGATCTGTAATCAGAGTGAAGTTGTGTCCGTACAGGTAGTGATGGAATTTCTTTTTTCCTTGTTCCCTGTCAAGTTGCGCTGATCCAGGCGTTGTAGGACCTTCTCCAGTAATGCTAAATGTTCCTCTTCACCAGCTACAATTATATCATCCATTAAGCACTGCAACTTGGGTATACCCTGCAAGATGAGGTCCATGGTTCTCTGCCAGATAGCTGGGGCAGACGCTATTCCAAAGGGTAAGCGGTTGTACCGGAATAGACCTTTGTGTGTGTTCACGGCTACCAGCTTTTTTGCTTCCTCCTCCAATTCCAGCTGTAAATATGCTAGCTTCAAGTCCACTTTGCTGAATACTGTACTCTTCCCCAAGGTTGCAAACATGTCCTCTACTTTTGGCAATGGGTATTGGTCAATCTTTAATGCTGGATTTACTGAGACTTTAAAATCGCCACATAATCTGACTCTCCCATCTCCTTTGGAACTACCACTAATGGGGTGGCCCATTCGCTCCAGGTCTCTGGGGATATCACTCCATCTTTCAGCAATTTCTCTAGTTCGGCTTCCACTAACTTCCGCATACCATATGGAATGGGGCGGGCCTTGCAAATACCGGAATAGCACTTTCCTTCAGGGTCAACGTTCCTTTAATTCCAACAGCTGCTTCCAACCCTTCTTTCCATAGTCTAGGATATTTTGCTAGCAAGGTGTTCAATCTTTCTGTCACATTGCTAGAAGCGCATTTAGGGATGACAGTGACTTAATATGTTGCCAGTTTATGGGGATATTCGCCAACCAATTTCGTCCCAGTAGAGGAGGCCCTTTTCCTTCTACCACAACCAGTGGCAGGGTTATTTTACATGAATCTTTCACAACATTCACCACTATCTGTCCTTTAGGTACAACCTGTTCTCCTGTGCATGTTTTCAATCGGGTTCTTGTATTCCTTAAGGGTATGTGCTTAAACTTCGTCTGGTAGTCTGGAAATGGAAGTAGTGAGACGGCTGCACCCGTGTCCAGCTCCATCCAAATGGGGATTCCTTCTATTACAACATTAACTGAAATGGGTCTCCCACTCTTCCATTGCTTTATCCCTTTTCTTCTTCACCCCAATATAAGGGAATATCTCCTTCAGACTTCTCCTCCTGTCTCCTTTACTCAGATCCAGCTCGTTTACTCTCCTATTTTTCCCTATCTGCCTCTCTTTTTCACTTTCTCGCTCCTTATTTCTGCACACTCGTTCAATATGATCCATCTTCTGGCAGAACCTGCACCTCTCCTTTATGAACCTGCATGCCTGAGGTCCATGATTGTGACTTCCGCATCTATGACAATACACGTTAGCAGGATGAATGCCAACAGCTGGTACCTGATGTATCTCTGGAATCTTCACGTTTGGATGTAGCTCTGCAGCATCCTTCTCCGCTTTTTCGGCTGTATCAGCTATCTCCACTGCCCGCGCGAAGGTCAAATTAGCTTCCGAGAGTAAGCGGCGCTGTATTGTTTCATTCCTCATACCTGTAACCAACCGATCCCGAAGTGTGTCCGTTAGACTCGCCCCAAATTCGCAACGTTCCGTCATCTTCTGTAAGCAGGCCACATACTCTCTAATTGTCTCTCCCTCTTTTTGATCCCTTTTGTGGAACCTGTACCGCTCTGCTATAAGAAGTGGCTTAGGTGCGAGGTGAGCTGTTAACGACGCCACCAATTCTCTGTAAGACTTTTCGCCCGGTTTGGCAGGCGCTATAAGAGCTCTCAATAGCGCATATGTCTGTTTCCCAATACATGCTAAAAGTGCATTCCTGCGGGCATCGTTACTGACTTTATTTGCCTTAAGATAGTGTTCGAATCGCTCCAGATAACTCGTCCAGTCATCCGACGCGCTATCAAACTCTTCTGTCCTTCCAATATGTGCCTGTGCCATTCTTTTTCGCTGTGGATCCCACCCTCGTCGCCACTGTTAAGTATCGATGCACACAGATCTAGGCATGCACGTTGTTCGCCATATCTCGGTAATTTCCAAGATAATGAATAATCATTGAGTCACGCGATACACCCAGCGATTGGCATACATGCATACATCACAGTATGAGGCACAGCTGCTACATGCCTGGCTGCTACTGTCGCCTGCCCCCATTATGGGCCAACACAACCACAAGCGCTGCATGGGGCAGGGGTACAATTACTCAGCCTTTAAGAGCAAGTAATTGGCATTTGTTCATAAATCTTGAGTTCTACACATGTTGGGGAGGGAGTAACATAGTTTAAAATTGGAACAGGTGTGGTGGCAGTGTGTTGTGTGTGTGTGCATGTGTGCATTTGTGTGTAAACCAAAGGTTCATAATTGTTCACTATAGCTTTTTGTGCTGATAAATGTACCATTTTTGTGCATTCACTAGCCTTCTACTCCACATCCTACAATGGAGCTGAGCTGCCTTTGCTAACGATGAAATAATAAGCTTCTCTACTCTTCAGACCTTCCATGCCATGCAGTCCAGGCAGTTGGTTTATATACAAGAGTCCTAAAATTATTTTCAGCCGTCTGTGTCACATTTAAGTAGGGTTAAAAAAAAAGGGTTCCAAGCATGCCCAAGCCCCAATCCAGGGGTGGAGTGGGTTTGTGTGTGTGTGTGTGTGTGTGTGTGTGTGTGTGTGTGTGTGCATGCGCGCATGTGTGTGTACATGTGTATGCATGTGTGTATATGTGTGTGTGTGTGTGTGTGCGTGTGTGTGTGTGTGTGTATGCCTTTCCTAGGTTACCAACAGTTGTAAAAACAGCTTATGGATACGGTGGGAAATGTTTACTATTAATATTAATAGGTAGAAAATGATTATCCAGAGTTTACTTGGAAGGCAATAAGTCTTATTCAGAGCTAGTATAGAATGTTTTAGGGACTGCAAAGGTGTGTATGTCTTCATGGCACCTTAATGATGTACCATATACATGTAGATTGTGTTCACTTACAGGTGGAGATATATTCACAGTGACATCATCACGTGGTGCCATGGGGAACACAAGTGAGGTGGTGGGCTGAAGAGGTGAGGGTGGAGCTGAAAGGGAGCAACATAACATACACATGTGTAATAATGTATTATGTATATTCTAACGAACATAATATATATGGGAAAAGACTACCAACTTGTATGTATCCTGCTGTTATGTTAATACTGCAGTAGTGTATGTATAATAATAATAATTGATTGAGACATGTCGTCGGGCTCACATAGGGGTTAAGGTGGAATTTGGCAACAACTTAAGTAGAGACCACAGCAAGACCCGTCCAGCTGACGTACTACTTCCTAACTGGTTTTTGGGCAGAACAGCAGCATTAGATGTGTCCATCACCTCACCGCTAAACCCTGTTATTTTGTTGGAAGCGGGAGTGTCGGCCACAGCTGCTGCCCAGGCCACTGAGTCTAGGAAACACCACGCCAATGACCCCAAATGCTCAGATCTAGGATGGGTATGTGTCCCTATGGTCGTTGAAACATATGGAGCATGGGGAAAAGAAGCTACTGCCATTATCTCCTCTGTAGCCTCTAGACTTGCCACCTCCATGTGTCGGCCAAAGTCCATCGTACTTAATGAAATCTATGGCCGACTGAATCTCTACCTGGTCAGGGCTAATGCTACAGCTATCCTCTCTAGGATAGCTCGTGTACTGGAGAGCTGTACTTTGTACTTAATCAGTGTTGTTCTGTTAGCATTAATACAACTTTCTAATTAAGTATAGCATATACATATTAACATGAATATACAGTAACAACACTGATAAGTACAAAGTACAGCTCTAAGGTAGACGAGCTATCCTAGAGAGGATAGCTGTAGCATTAGACCTGACCAGGTGGAGATTCAGTTGGTATATAATGCGAGCATACATACATGTAGATGTATTTAGCAGTTTTATAATTGAAGAACTAACTAAAAGGAAAGCATAGCACTGCCCAACATCTATACCGATATATGCACCATTTAAAAACCTCCTGTTTAAACAATTATAGCTTTGTAACTGTGAACACTCCTGCAAATGTTTTCAACAATTTCAGATATAAAATGGTACAACTACATGAGTTACAAAAAAGAGCCGTATTCACAGTTATTGAGGGAATGCATGTTTGAATCACGAGCTATTTATTTCTCATGGTGGGTTTATTGGTGATAGCATATGGGGTAAGTTCACCTGAAGGCACCGTCATACGTAGGCCTGATGATCATGCATAGAGATAGGATATACCGTAAAGTATCACTTATAAGCATTCCTCCTCCACACTGAAAGAAAAAGGACTACGTTTAACATGCTGCTCTCTGTAACTGTGAACTTTTTTCCCCATGGTTTTAAATGTTCATGGAAGCATTCACTGTAACAGAGATAGGATCGTTTAAACTCAAGCTGTTCTTTTTCGATGGGGGCAGAGGGAGGGGTGCTTATAAGTGATACTTTACAGTGTTTGCATTCAAGTCAACACACCCATGGTGATAATGTACATGTAGGAAGGTGATGGCATAGCTCACCTCCTAAAGGTTTGCTTGGACTACCATTGCCAGTACAGGTGAGGTTTGGCATCATGTACTGAGAGGCAACAGTTGCCTCATACTGGTCACATGGGTCTGGTGTGGTGATGGTCACCTCTGGTCCTCTGACTGTCCCTCTGTACACTAGTACTCCACTTCCATTCCTCACCTCCACTACATAGGAGAGGAGGGATGGGGACTGGGCAGATGGTGGTACCCAGGCCAGCTTAGTGGAGGTAGCATTAATTGGAGTAGTGGTTAGGTTAGTGGGAGGAGCAGGGGGAGCTGAAGGAATATGTGGAAGTGATGGAGTGAATGGATACTCTCAACTACAAACCTTGCACTGATAAGTAGGCAGTAGAACTGAAGACAACAGTTACAGATCCAGATGGTAGATAGTAACACTGAACAGATGATTCATTTGTACTATTTATAGTCAGAGTGGACTGGGCACCTGGACCAGGAGTGAGTAGTGTACTGGTAGGTGATGATGAAGGTGGCCCTCCATTGATCAGCCAGACTATTGTAACACTATTATCATTGACCACACATGTGAACATAGCAGGTGATCCCAGACATGTGATCACATTGGTGGGGTTGGTGGTGAAGATAGCTGACTCTGGAGAGGACATCAGAGGTCATGGAGATAGACATGTGCTTACCTCTAACTTACCAAGATGGCTGAGAGAAAGTAGACATACCACTGTGGTGTACAACAGCATATTGCTGGAATGATAGTACAAACTAAATTAGTGGCATACTTACAGTGTACAGAATAGAATAGTACAACGTGCAATGCAAACCAATATTCAGAACATGATGCGTGTGTAATAGTTCACCATGCTTTTTTGCTGCAGTTCGTTAGCCGACTGCGCAGACAGTGGGCTAACGAATTGCAGCAAGTTTAGTTTAGTCAGTTGACTATTGGTCAACGAGGGGGGGGGGGGGGGGGGGGGGAGAGAATGTTTAACATTATGTAATCTATGTAACGTCACGTGAATGTTATTCATTGTCAGTTGTGACGTACGTGTGTACTGGTAGTAAGAGGGCTTGAACAGCAAAGCATGGTGATCTATTACAGAGTGCAACATCTTCCTTAGTGTATGCTGTATACTTCTATTATGGACATAATAAATTAAATGCATTGTATGTGGTAGCTATACAGGATGAAAAATCATTACTATCAAATGCCACCAAACTCTTCACATAAAGCAGTGCGTTTGGGCTTGAGGAAGCCAGAAGAGTACTACCAATGTTGGCACCAATCATGGGAGCTTTGATGAGGCCTAGATACTTCAGTGCTTTGTGCCCAGTCTGTTTCCTGGATCCTTTAAGTCACCATGACCTAACATGTAACCAAGGATGTGATGCTGACAACAAGCTTCTAGACATAGTCCTTCAATCTTGTCACGTCAGTAAATCACCATTAGGCTTCTAAACGTTTATATGCAAGCCGTGTAGGTTATATTGTCAGGAAGGAGTTTTAGCCACTGGAGCGGGGCCTTTCGCATAGAGAAACCTATAAACTGCAGTTATATATTTTGTTCTGACATTGCTGTTTTGTTTCTGGCCCTCTACTTATAAACTCAGCTCACATGCGCGAGCCCTTAGATCTGTCAGTGTTCAACGAACTGCAAGCCACGAATGTAGTAGAATCCTATCCAAATAGTAAAATATAATAGTTTAAAGGGCTAAAATTGTACAAGCTTACTTATTTTAACAACTTCCTATGAAAAAGCCACCTTCGTTACTGTAGAATATTGAACTGTTAGTTAGTAAATTAGTATAAGGTGTGATCACGTGTGTGCGGGAGTGAGTCTCGTGAGAATTTTTGGTGATATGGTGTGAGGGTAGTGATTGTTTTCTGTTAAGCAAATACACTACAGTTCTGTCAGGCAAATACACTACATTTTGGCGACGAGGGTGGGATGGCCGCTACTTTTGGATGCCTAGAGCCGTTCGACGCTACGAGCGAGGATTGGTCCGGTTATATGGAACGCATGGGGGAGTTTTTCGTGGCTAATGGCATAACAGAAGACAGGAAACAAGTGGCCGTGTTTCTTAGTTCCGTCGGGCCGTCAACTTACAGGCTTCTGAAGAATCTACTGGCACCTAGCGTACCCTCTTCAAAATCATTGAAAGACATCACAGACGCGTTAAAAAATCATTTTGAACCGAAGCCCTTGGTGATAGCGGAGCGTTTTAAATTCCACCAAAGGAGCCAGAGGGCGGAAGAGACCGTGACTCAGTATTTGTCAGAGTTAAGAAAACTGGCGAAAACTTGTGATTTCAAGCAGTTCCTTGACGAAGCCCTACGTGACAGGTTCGTGTGCGGGTTAAGGGAACAGAGTATCCAGAAGCGTCTTCTGTCCTCCGAGGATGGTTTGGACGTTCGGAAAGCGCTGACAGTGGCACAAGGAATGGAAGCAGCTGAGCTGAATTCTAAACAATTTCATGAAAACCCTGTTGTTCATGGAGTAGACAAGATTGGAACTGGTCAGTCAAAGAATATGGATTCTAAAAAAAAAGTGGAACCTTCTTTACCTTGTCCACGTTGTGGAGAGTTTGGACATTAGGCTAGCACTTGCCGGTTCAGAACAACTCAATGCAAGAAGTGTGGCAAGATTGGACACATAGCACGTGCATGTCGCTCAAGTGGAGTGACTGAACACAAGAAACCACAGGGAAATTCCTCCAAAGCAAGGAAGTCTACTCACCAGTTGGCAGTAGAAACTACAGTGTCTGAAGAGGTAGATGTGGTGGAAGATGGCATTGATTGCGGAAATTACTTTCAAAACAACATTTACTTGGTGAGTAGTAAAACTCCTAGTGTTTGGGTTCCGGTGTATATTAACGGGGTAGCTGTGAAGATGGAATTAGATACAGGGGCCAGCATAAGTTTAGTGAATGATCACACTTGGAGGAATAAATTGCAGCAAATACCATTGAAAAGAAGTCATGTTACACTCACAGCCTACTCAGGACATAAGTTACCTGTGTTGGGGTAGACCATGGTTACAGTCGAAACAAATGGTCAAAAGAAGGTATTGCCGCTGGTTGTTGTGAAAGGCAAGGGACCACCACTGTTAGGTCGGAATTGGTTGGCTGAGGTGGTGTTGGACTGGCAGACATTGACAAACAACTTTGCTAACAAAATTGAAACGGGTCAGTCAGCCTGATCCAATGTGTCTTCATCAGATGTACAACCATTGCTAATGGCTTTTAAAGAGCTTTTTCATGAAGGACTTGGAGAAATGAAAGGAATACAGGCAAGAGTTCGATTAAAGCCTGAAAGTACACCTAAATTCTTCAAGCCCAGATCGGTTCCGTATGCTTTGAAGGAGAGAATTGAGGAAGATTTGAAAAGACTGGAACAGTTAGGGGTTATTGAGCAAATCAGTCACTCAGATTGGGCCGCCCCCATTGTTCCAGTCATAAAATCTACTGGAGCTGTTCGCATCTGTGGGGATTTTAAAGTCACAGTGAATCCAAATCTGGAGGTTGACAAGTACCCCCTTCCAAAGCCAGAGGATTTGTTCACATCTTTACAAGGAGGTCAGAGATTTTCAACTCTTGATTTTAAGGACGCTTACCTGCAGATGACATTGGATGAAGAATCTCAGAAATTCCTGGTAATAAATACTCATAAGGGGTTATACCGGTATAAAATACTACCCTTTGGTATCAGTTCAGCACCAGCAGTTTTCCAGAGGGCTATGGATACCATTTTTCAGGGACTGGATGGTGTTGTATGCTATATAGATGATGTCCTCGTGACAGGGAAAACTAATGAACAACACCTAAAGAGCGTGGAAATGGCGTTTACCAGGATCCGTGAATACGGGCTTAGGTTGAACCGGGCAAAATGTCGATTTCTGGAAAATTCGGTAGAATACCTAGGCTATGTGATTGATTGGGCAGGTATTCATACTAGCCCCAAGAAGGTGCAAGCCATTGTCGATGCACCCGCGCCCACAGATTTGGGCGAACTTCGCGCTTTTTTGGGTTTAGTAATGTATTATGGGAAGTTCATCAAGAATCTATCCAGCCTTTCTGCGCCTTTGAATCAACTGTTAAGAAAGGAAACCAAATGGAAGTGGTCAGATCACTGTGAACAGAGGTTCAAGGCTCTGAAGGATGCATTGGTTTCGGCAGAAGTGTTGTGCCACTATAACCCCACTTTACCATTAGGTCTCGCTTGTGATGCCTCAGCTGTTGGCATTGGGGCTGTGATCTTTCATACCTTGTCTGATGGTAGTGAAAAACCTATTGCTTATGCATCAAGGACCTTGTCAAAATCAGAGGCAAATTACTCTCAAATCGAAAGGGAAGCTTTGGGTATCATCTTTGGACTTAAAAAGTTTCATCAATACCTATATGGTAGAACTTTTACATTAGTTACTGACCACAAGCCTCTGGTTACAATTTTTGGACCTACCACTAGTCTCTCCACGGTAGCAGCCACACGGGTCCAGAGGTGGGCCATTGCCTTGTCAGGGTACAATTATACCATCCGGTATAAACCCACTGCCCAGCACGGAAATGCGGATGGTCTCTCCAGACTACCCCAAACGGTGGATCAAGATCAGGTGGTGTCGCTGCAGAATAGTGTGTGGGCTGTGCAGGCATCCTTGGATAAATTGCCAGTAACTGCCAAGGATATTCAAACAGCTACTCGGAATGACCCAGTGTTGAGCAAAGTGTTAAGGTACATCACTACTGGGTGGGGATCAAGTGCTGACAATGATGAGTTGAAGCCATTTTTCTACCGTCAACAAGAGCTCACCACAGAACAGGGTTGTATCATGTGGGGTCTCAGGGTAATTATTCCACCAGTGTATCGGCACCAAGCTTTGCAGGAGCTCCACAAAAGTCATCCGGGTATTGTGAGGATGAAGTCTCTCGCAAGACTACATGTGTGGTGGCCAAATATAGATAGTGACATTGAAACATTGGTAAAGGAGTGTGTTGCTTGTAACCAGAATCGGGATCACCCACAAACAGCTCCTCTGCATCCATGGGAGTACCCTCGTAGAGTTTGGCAGAGGCTTCATCTAGATTTTGCAGGACCTTTCTTTGGATGAATGTGGTTCATTGTAGTAGATGCACGAAGCAAGTGGCCTGAAGTTATGCCTATGGAAACCACCACCTCCACCAAAACCATACAAGCCTTGAGGACAATTTTTGCTAGATGGGGACTGCCTGAACAAATTGTATCCGACAATGGGCCACAATTTACAAGCACAGAGTTTCAAAAGTTCTGTAGAGTAAATGGAGTCAAACACATTCTTGTGGCACCTTATCACCCTAGATCCAATGGAGAAGCGGAACGTTTTGTCAAGTCTTTCAAGCATGCCCTCAAGACAAGCAAAGAAGAGGATATACTCAAGAGGCTGGAGCAGTTTTTATTCTCTTACAGGACCACTCCTCATTCGACTACCGGTTGTTCACCTGCCCAACTACTGGTTGGCCGTCAACTTCGAGGTAGGCTGGATTTATTGCATCCCAAATTAGAAGAGACAGTAGAAAGGGCCCAACAAACTCAGAAGTCATATTTTGATGGACGGTCAAAAGAAAGAGTTTTTGATTTGGGGCAAACTGTGTGGGTGCAAAATTTTCGGAAGGGAGAGAAATGGTTACCAGGAACTATTGTGGAGAAGACTGGACCAGTTTCCTACCAGGTGGAAGTACAAGGGCAATTGTGGAGGCGGCACTTGGATCAAATTTTAAGAAGGGAACCACAGTGTCGTCAGGTTGAGGATGTTCCTGATCCATTGTTAGAGGTTCAACCTTGTGTCCCCCCATACTCAGCCACACCTGTGTTGGATTTTCCACCTACCATTGTCAGGACTGAAGATTCTTCAAAACCCCAAATGCCCTCTGACGCACAACCAAGTGGAATATTAGAAGCACCAAAAGAAGTGTCGATTTCAGAGGCCCCGCCTAAAGTAGTAACCACCCCTAATGCAACTTCCACCCTAAGTACCATTCCAGCTGAAGTATCTACCGAGATTCCACGAAGAAATCCTGCTAGGGCACGACAACCACCAGTGCGATACAGGGATGGTGGTCTGTGAAGAGTCTGTGGAGATTTTTCCTCAGTGGGAGGAGTAGTGTAGAATATTGAACTGTTAGTTAGTAAATTAGTATAAGGTGTGATCACGTGTGTGCGGGAGTGAGTCTCGTGAGAATTTTTGGTGATATGGTGTGAGGGTAGTGATTGTTTTCTGTTAAGCAAATACACTACAGTTCTGCTCAGGCAAATACACTACAGTTACACTTCGCAACAACGAAATACAGCGGGTGGCAGCACAGATGTATCAGGAATCACGATAGCAGTTCCTATATAGAAATTGACCCGGGTCGTGAAATCATTATAAAAACGCGACCCAGCGTATAACTCGCGTAGTAAGAAACGGATAGTTTAGCTCTTTGTTCCTATCGATCCAGAAGGCAAAGGCGGTCATTTTAATGTTTTGTTCCAGTCTTCAAACTGTTTGCTTTAAGAGAACAAAAAAGTTCGTGTTTTATCTCGTCCCATGCAATTCTTCTCCGTCGTCGTCGTCGTCCTCCTCCTCCTCCTCCTCCTCCTCCTCCTCCCTCCTCCTCCTCCTCCCCTCCTCTCCTCCTCCTGCCTCCTTCCTCCTCCTCCTCCTCCTCCTCCTCCTCCTCCTCCTCCTCCTCTCCTCCTCCTCCTCCTCCTCCTCCTCCTCCTCCTCCTCCTCCTCCTCCTCTCCTC